>JAZHYW010067941.1:0-22825 GCA_037355805.1 Ixodes ricinus
CTCAACCGAAAACACTAAAACAAAAAAGCCCTACACTTTTCTCGTTCTTTTCACCCCAGGGTTAATTGGAAGGGGGCAGTTCGGGGCAGCCCGTAGACATCAGCTCTAATTTATACAAGGACTCCTTGTGAGAGGCAGGCCGATCTTCCGAAGGTGAGGGCAAGGCGAGGCGGGAAAACGAGAACCCGAAATAGAATACAAACTTAGGAAAAAAAAAAAACTGGAAGAAAGAAAGAGAAAATCTGACAGAAACTTCAAATGCAAGTCGAAAGACGTGAAGAAAACGCTCAAAGCCTCGAACGTCAAAAAAAAAAAAAGCAAGGAAAAGATTATTTTTGAAGTTCGAACCTTCCCAGCAAGCAAAACGATAATAAGTTGCGGAAAGTGGAGCGAAGAAGACGAAAAAGAAATACCGTATATAAATCGGGGGTGGAAATTCGCGAGTCCAGTCTCCTGAATGGCGTGTGTGTACCGTGACCAAAGCGTGTAGGTCACGCCCAACTAGCGTCTCCTGCAGAGTCTCGAAGACACCCCTCGCTGCTGGTTGTACCAGGAACCCGGGCCTAGTGGGGGGCGGAAGTTCAAGCGCACCCCCAGAACAGCACCTCTGGCCGCTGAGATGCCAAGGGAATACCGTGGTGTACGATTTGAATTAAACTCGTCCGATGCAACATATGAAGCTATACAGCACAGATATTCGCCTTGCCCCCTCGCCGAGGGAAAGAGAGGGGGGGGGGATGTTTTTAGTTGTTTTTTCTTGTTTTTTTTGCCCGATCCCCCGAAGGTCATCCTGGTGATATCCCACACTGCCTGGTGATAGTTAGGTTGAGAAAATTGGTCTTAGAAGGGCTGGAGGAATCATATGTTATTGTCTTTTTGTGCTTAAGCTAGGTGGCGCAAGCTACCGCCCGTGACCAAGGGTATAGCCATTAACATCCATCCATCCGTCCAGGAGCGTTAGCATTCAGCCAAACTGGAAAATGATTATACTAAAAAAGAAAGAATATTAAGGGGCGACAGAACGAAAAGGGTATCAATAAAAAATTGTGCCCGCACAAGCAAAAAAAAAAGTTATTAAATTTAAAACTATTGGCATAAGCTCATTGATCTGTATATGACGTAAATTTCTATACACGTCTTGCATTGGCGTCACATCGGCGGCCATTGTTGTAGCCTCTGCATCTTAGGCCGTACCTTTTGCAGCATACATTTCGTACCCTGGAAATTATTTTTTTCTCGGCGGAATAAGTAACACCAATCAAGAATTATTACCAGTATAGGTTCAATGTCGTCAAGTGCAAGACAGGTATATGACATTTTAAGTAAGCAGGTAATCTTATCAAAGAAGGGGTACGGTATTAAGCTGAATCAAAACGGTGTTTATAGAGGACAGCAAACTCAAATAATCAAAGGCTATATCATGAAAGCTTTGGTAAGAACTGGAAATGATCGTTTGCAAAACGATGCCATATTTATCAGTCTGCAGTCAGTCTGCAGTCAGTCTTCAGTCAGTCTGTTGAGTTTGGTGTTCGCTCCGTCTTGGTCCTTTTAACGGGGCCGGCTTTACAGCGAAATAAAACAAACCTGCCCTATCACTCTAACACGTACTTGGAAAGCATGTTGCGTTGAGTCAAATTCTATCTTTAGCCTCGGAAAAAGCAAAAAACCACCTCACGGACTGAAATACGCGTTCGCGCTTAACAGCATCTGCACGTCTCAAAATTCCTTCGGCCGGTGCACGTAATTCATCGAGGGTCTCGGACAGTGCGAAGAAAGACAGCAACGCGAGCCTTCCTTATTTCCTCCACTTCCAGCCTCTTTTCTTCGCGGCCTTCCGTCGCCGTACAGCCGCGGCATTCATACTGAGCACGTGTCTTGTGTGCCGCAGTCCTTATGCGGGACCGTTGTGGGCACTACGGGCCATCCCAACCAATCCTGCGCTGAGAAAATATCACGTGATCCGTCTCTAATCCTTTCCCGAAGGACGTGTGACACAAACACGGCACTGGATTGGCTAATTGATGGCTCGTGGCGCCCTTCGCGGTTCATCGTAGGGTGAAACGGCGTGCAGTTCATCCAGACGAAATCCCGCAGCCAGACCACGTAACGACGAGCCACTCTGTGTCGTGACAGGACGCTGTCACAAGCGCGTCTCTGTCAACTCTCTAGCTACTTTACGGTGTGCTCAGAAGAGGACGTGTGGCGTTCACGGCAGCGCGCTAGAGACCGCGGGGAGCATCGGTGTGTAAGTGCAGAGTCAGCAGGCAGTTTCAACAGTGCGTAACACGGAGGAAGATGTCGCGGATTTTTTATGTTACGTGTCGTGTCGGTTATACCCGCCACTGTCGGACGACTCGGTTCCATTCGCGTGCATCGCGTCGCGTCTACAACTCCAGACTCCGTGTTTCGTTTTGCTTCGCTTTGCACCCATTTGCGTGTGTTTTCGGAACGTGAACAACGTTTTCTGTTGTTCACAGCATGCCTACAATATTTCGCTAAATATTTTGTTTTTATCGGATAACGAATGACGCTAGAAAACAGAGCCAAACGAAACAAACACCGAGTGTGTTTTTTCTACTTATTGACACCGTTACTCGGACAAGTACGCGCTACTGAAATAAAGTAATTGAATACCGTTACTCGTTACTGGGTGAAAGGGTAGCTAGGTATACGTTACTCGTTAATTCGATTCGAAAGAAACGCCTTACCTACGCTTGAAAGTAACGACCTTTATTCTAGTTACTCTCATTTTGTCGTTTTCATGAAGCAGTAGCCGCTTTCAAGTTTGTGGTCGTTAATAGTTCCTTGCGTCTTAACGCGTTGATCCAGGGATAAATATGGATATAGTACTGACATACCTTGTGCACATTATTCATGGTCTATCTAGCGTTCCCTCGTTGTTCAAATTACAGGTGCGAGCTGGGGTGATGAATAAGTTCGGTACTGGTGTTATACAAGTTACTCTCCAGAAGTAACTAAATACTGCTACTCGAATTTACTTGTTCTCCCACAGAGTTCTGTGTTTACCAACACAAAGGCACGTGCACTGGATTTTTTACTTGATCTTTCTCAATTGATCGCGGGGCAACGATGGGCACGACTCGTGCCCAATTTTTTCCCCGCGCTCACTCGAGAAAGACGAAGCAAAAAAGCCATGCGTGCTGCGTCCGCGTTCTGCTTCACGCCCCAGCCTAACGCGGACGCAACGTTCGGCTATACGTGGGCCAAGCCCTGCGTCAGAACGGAAACAAATAATTTTTTTGGTTGCTCTTCCCAGGGCCACTAAATGAGCTACGCTTAGGGTGTCGCCACTCTGTTCCCCGATATTGTTGTGGGCGCCGCCATCTTGGTGCTTAGTACAGAGCAGACGCGACTGCCGATCGTCGTGATTCAAAAGCGGGACTTCCTTAGCATTAGAGTCGGTGTTAGGAAGCTCGTGCAATATTCCTTTGCTCTCTCGCGAACTGTTTAAACATTTCCAGAAGACAAAATAGCGTTTCCTATGATATTAGATAAAGTTTCAGAAAACTGGCAACCATGATTTTGAGCACTAAGATGGGCAAGTGTCGTTATTCTGAAGCGTCAGCTTAGTGGTTCTAGACGTCCCCATCGGTGTAACTCTCAATTTAGTCACTAGAGGCGCGATGGGTGCATCTCCTTCCCAATAAGAGCTGGTATTCTTCGCTTTGTTATATTCGAAAGATACCAGACGAAGGGACAGTTTTCAACTTTTTAGTTAACTGATCGAGCTAGAGGGCGGCACACTCCGGCGTAGTCAATCAAAACGACTATAAGGGACGCTCATAACGTACATCTAGGGGAATTTATTTGAGTGAGTTTGTTATCCAGCATTTGATTGATGGATTATTTATGCTTTGATGAACTCTCAAAAATAGTAGGTTGCTTTAAACGGTACAAAGAGGACAAATAACAGACACGGAAAACAGGCAAGACTAACCCGCGAGGTTCGTCCCGATGACAACATCGTTCAAGGGGAAGGGAAGGGGGATTTCCGTCTGGTGACTTCCGAATTGTGCATTGTGACGGACGTGTCGTCATGACACTGTGTTCTATAAACTGTTCTTTTAATTGGCGGAATATGTAGAGCACGACGGTGTCCTGCCAATTGACCAGTCTACGAAATCTCCAGAAGCAACAGGATTGCATTCAGAGACGCACGGACCAGTTCGTCTGCTACGCTGCCGCTTCCATAACTCCCCATCAGAATCGGAACAATTTGACTCATGCTCTTCGAAGTCCCCTGGGACGTAGTTCGATACCTTTTCGTTAAGAATACAAATGCATGGAACATGCAGGGGACGCTTCACCAACAGAAGACATGTACCAGACACTCCCGTACGGGAATGCCATGTGTGGACATATCAAGAATTGAGTAAGCAAGGCTATATATAGCCATGATATATATGTATATATGGCCATTAATGGCCTTATGTACCAAGTTCTTGATATGGCCATAATACGCCATTTCTTTATGGACTTCGACGAAGAAACGCGAGGAACCCTCTACTCTCTACAATATTCACACAATCAATTGGGAGGGAGCTTCGAAAAGCTCCCTCCCAATTCAACTGACAACTAATTCGCTAAGCACAATAATAATCAGGAGGAAAAACGTACGGACACAGATCACGGTATGCCGCACACGACAGACTTCTTCAGCCGGCATCGAGGAAGCAAACGACGAGAGTTCCGAAATGGTTGCACCTTCGGTCGACTTTCTCCGCAGTCCCCCACTGCGCATCGGGAGGACTTCCCGCTGGCTCCGAGGTCCCCGAGGGGTCAAGCCCAGCGGGACGGCGCCGACCGACTCATCGGCATCAGCGGGGAGGACGGAAAAGCCACAAGGCCGGCCACGCCATAACCAGAAGGGATACGAACGCTGGTATGCAATCCCGTAGCTCCACATCGCCTGTCGTAACAGTTCGCGTATAGCGAACGCTTCTACGGATAGCGTAAACACACGTAAAGTGACGACATATAACGTTTTGTTTTGTATCGTCCCTTTATATTATGCTGTGGGGGTCAGTGTCCGTTCTTACGGCTCTGTGTGAAACGCCTGTCAGACAAGCACCTTAAAGGCCTCCAGAAAAAAACTCCGAATTGACTAATCAGCTCGAGATCTCGCGCATCGGCGTGCGCTGATTCGTCAGATGCTTTCAAAGGATTCGCCTGGTCCGGGATTCAATCATGGGACCTCTCCAAGATTAGCTCTTCCAAATGATCTGATCTCACCCTTGCAGTTGGTTATGATCAAGACTGGTGACAATTGTTACCATCCGCTTGCTCTACTGACTGCTATCTCTTGGGTAGTTCAATTGGTAGAATCCGCTCCGCTTGTCTTGGAGAGGTCCCGGATTCAAATCCGGGACTAGGCGGAATTGTTCAACGGCCGCTAGTCGCCTAGAGGGCGTGACTTGCTCTCCATTTCAGGTAAAAGCCAATTTGTTATTGCATAAATCAACTCCAACTTGGGGACTTCCCATAGAAATTATTATATCTGTTTATTCCTTCAAAGAAGTTGGTTTGAAGGCGCTTTGAAGTGCCCGTCTCACAGGGTTAAAATACTCCTGTTCACGGGAATCTAGGAAGTTTTCTGAACGAACATTCTGAAAGAATTGGCGAAACGGTCAAATAAGTGTCGTTCTCGAAGGTTCTACTGAAGTGTCCAGTAAAACAGGGGTAAAGTTTATTGGCAGAGCAGCGCTAATTTTTACTAATGTGTCTTGAAGGATATATTTATAGATTGCACGAAACGTACATACCAAAGCCACAATAAAGTGAAGTGTTCGTTGATGCCGGCCTTACAATGATTGGACAATAAACATATAGATAAAAAGACGCGTCAAAGCAAGAAACCCTCTCCTGACGCTACTTAAAGTTTCAATCGCATCAAGCTCGTTGGCTTTCACGGGAAATGTGAACGCAGTAGCCGTTGGTAGACCACGAACTGCAGGGTGTGACTAAATGTGGCGTCGTTCGTCACTTCGCGGAGTGTGTGCACAATCCGCAGCAGTCAATAGCCGTTTAAGACAAGTGGAAGCCGACCGAACTGCCCCGCCGAACAAGCCGGATGCTTCCTTAAATTTGAGGGGCCTGCGTAGACAGGATAGCTGTAGTATATTCCGAGACCACGGGACGATTGATCGAGCAGAGAATTCTGCGTTGAAGGCGGGAACTTGTAATTAACTGGCTTAATTGGAGGATGGGCGACGGGCTTCTTGTCGGTTCGGTTCCTCGTAGATGGGTGCCCTCGCCGTGGGGAAGAACAGCCGGATTTATGAAGCTGTCGGGTTCGCACTATTTCTCGTTTCAGATGATCTGCCCGGGTTTGAGAGGGCATGGTGCTGGGCCTTGGTAAAACGGAGCTTCGGCACTAGCACGCGGTGAGTACTTAGTAACGGGCTGCCAATGTTTAGACGCTGTGGCTTGGAACGGGAGAGACAGTAGATGGATATCTTTACTGTAGTGTTAGTACAAGATCGATAATTCGGTCGGTCGTTCTATACAGCGCTCACTAGACCACAGCTGCGTATCCTCTGGCCCGAAAATAGAGAATATTCAGAAATTCATGCTATCTAGAGACAGCTGTACCGATTAGTCGAGTTGGCCACAGTTTCATCACGTACTATGAGCAAATGCAGACACGAGGGCTGCGTGCAGTTTTCGGCGTGAACTCAGCTTAGCTCGTACCGAGAACCAGTCCTGGGTCAGTGATTGGCGAGGACTCGGATACAGTTGCACGCTTCGTGCCCATAACAAGTGACGACCGCCAATGTTGCATGGTGGGGTTTTGAAGAAGGTATTTTCGGGACATTGAGGGAACTTCGTTCAGCTCACAGCCAGCGTCAGAGAAAGATGGCGATGTTTGCAGTTGACTGGCTTCTTCGACTCTCTTGGGGGGAAATAAAAAATATAAGCAAATATATTGTGGCTCCGGAATTAGTGCTGACGCTTGCCTAAGCCACTTGATCTTGTTGAGGTTCAAAATCTTCCAACTTAATAATTAAAGTTTTCACTTAGTTATTTGGACTGTCTCTGCGTACACTGAAGAAGCAGAAACGGGAAGATTAAGTCATGGCCCTTTAGCAATTTATCATTCCTATTTTGACCCTGTGTTGCAGTGCTTTTTGATAAACTATATAATAATTCCTGTTGTTGTATTGGTTGGGTGTTTTTGGGCATCTTAGATTCGGATGACGCGTAAAGAAAGGGGCAGCACCCAAATATCGTATTTTCACGCTTATTTTTTTAGTGCGCTCCTTAGTTTAAGGTATTTTTATTTCTTTTATATAAAAATGAGCTGTCATCAGTTGTTCTATAAATATCGTTTCACAAAAGTCGCTATTAACCAAGTGCCGCGCAACGTCTCCGATTGAAAATACGGGAGATCGGCACATCATGGTTTTCAGTCGGAAATCATATAATTCTTTATCTTAACAGTTTGGTTTTTAACGTCTATTTATTTTTATTTATACCTCCAACGAAATACATTTTATCCCCTTTTCTTTGTTTCACATTTTCACCGCCATGCCACACCACTTTTCGCAGCACACTTGGGATAGGCGGTAGCTGCCCTCTTCTTCTTTCGCTTATTCTCCGCTTGGTGGCGCTCGCTTCTCCTGGAGTTACAAATAGGATCCCAGAATGAAAGACAAAAACGACAAAACCACCGCCGTAGAGACACCCTAGAGCTGTCACTCCTACCAAAAACGTAACCTTAATAAAAAAGACACAAAGGGCGAAAGAAACAGCTCGTTCGAGACACCCGTGTACCACTTATAACGGCAGTTGTATAGACAAACCAACAAGCGCTTGTCATCTTAGGGCGAAGAGATTTCTTGTTGTTGTTTCTTTTTTGCATGGGAGTCCATTTACTTAATGACAAACGGAAACCGACCCCGCCTGTGCGTGTGCTACGAAAACTCGCCTTTCTTAATCATGATGGCTCTCTCGGGCGCTCATCATGCCACTCGGTAAGCTAAACACTGGGTGTATCGTACACAAGCGCGCATATGTAAACTGAGTGAGAGAGAAAGCGAATGGTAAACACTCAGAAACTCCGAGACGACGCACAAGCAGCTCCGGGAGATGGGAGTACGAAAATGGACTTGTAAATTAGCCGCGTGCAGGCAGAAACAACGAAGCGGGCGGGAGCTCGCGTGAAATGCTCTCGTATTCGTTCCTTAAGACACGTAAAAAAAGAAGAAAATCCAAAAGGAAGTTAAAGAGGAGGCAAAGTAAATATACACGTGTAAGCGTTTATGAGCACACGTTAATGCGTACAGAGGCAAGCTAATGTTGTTTTTGAGGAAGCTAAAACAAAAGGGTGGTACCCTCGCTTCTCGTTCTGGCTATACAGAGCCGTGCATGCTGGAGAGAAATGCAAGTAAGCGAAGGGAATGAAAAAAAAAAGAAACGAGGAATCCAATGAAAAGGTAGAGTGAAAGAAACTACCGTCAGGAAATGAGGGCTCCTTAAAACCGCAAACGAGACATGTATCTCATTACTACAGGGCGGAGTGTACAAGAGAGCACTGACTGCGTATGAGGACAACAAGGAAGCTTGCCGGTAAGGCATCTCGGTTACCAAAGGAAAAAAACAAAACAAAAACATTTTGTTTGATTGAAAAATGTTTTTTTATGTTGTAGCCATTGTTTTAATGTGTTTGTCTTCTAAATCACGCGAAATAATACACTGAAACTGACTGAAGAGATACGCACAAAAACAGAAAAAAGGCACGAACACGTTTCGACCATTAAAAGAAGTTCGACAACAGGGGAACGTTGACTGAGATTTATTAAAGGGACAAACACACTGGCGTAATAAATGAATATGCAAAAAATTGTAACCGACAGTTCTGCGACTGAGGAATATACAAACACACACTTGGAAACTTTGAGTGTTGGTTTTCGTGTTTTTCTTCTGTTCTCCAGCTGGCTAGATTACTGCGTTACATTACACTGCCCCATTATTTGTTAGGTTCCTCACCCGTAAATTAAAGTCAATATTATTTCACAAGAATCTACGGGAAAGTAGACAAACATGCAAAGAAAGCCTTTCAATGACAAACGAAGGTACGATCAAATAAACAATAAGTTTTTACGAGGTAGCGGGGAAAAAAAGTATCGAATTATATATCGAAGTAAGATCAGGTTATGTTTCCAATACCACGACCCTCAAAGCGCACTATACAACGTTCAACCCCGAAACCTACAGTGTTGTGGAAATGAGGTGGTCGTTGAATCAGCCGTAACGTCCATTTTTCGTCACGTGATCACGCCCTCGCCCATACCCACGCGCGGAGAGTGGGGTCGGGTGATGGAAGGGAGGCGGCTGATTGGTCCCGGTGAGTGCGCAGCTCTTAAGCCAGCCGTCACGCCGCCAAATAGAGAGTTTTAGGGAAGCGTTTTGCTCGTCCCATACGGTACGATGAGTCCCTCCGGTACGCACTGCGCATGCGCTACCACAGAAGACTCGCACATGCGCAGTTCGTACCGGAGTGGCCATCGTACCGTATGGGACGTGCAAAAACTTGTTCCATAAAACTCTCTAATACACCACACAAAAGACCCTCTAGCGACACTGGCCGAAGCGTGCTTTTTCCCGCATGACGGTCCCGCAGCCTTGGTCGTACAAGAAATAACCGTCTGCAGATATGTTTGAAGCATATATAAAGCAAGCTTCAAACAAGCTTGATGCGAGTCCGTAGGTAATTCTGTCACCGTGTCCGGAACAAACACCGTGTCTTATGCGCCTAAGCACGAGCGGTATGACTGTGGCTTTAGCTCAGGCTTAGCTAGAGGGAGCAGACGATATGCGCGCTCTTCTCCCCCTCAACTTACTGAAGGAAACCGATACGAACCTATCGGCCGCAATTCAATATTTTACGCCAGATCTCTCTCTCTCTCTCTCTCCCTCTTTCTGAGAGTTGAGTTATTTCTCCTAAACCTATATATGGGACGTGTCGCGTTTTTACGAACGGCGGGTGGTCCTAAGAGGTTGTCTACCTACAGCGGAGAATTCATGCCACCCATCCCTCCGGTCCGGGCGTAAACGCTTGCACCCGGCCATACTTCAAACAACCCAACACGAGATACCCGAGTCAGATGCCGCGACCGGTGTCGGACGTGCACGGACACTGCCAATAAATACGGCGGTTTTTCAAAAGCATTTTTTCGTCCGACGCGCGCGCTATCGCTCCAACGTATCGACATGGTCGCGGACTCGACTCGGCCGGCAGTCAACTGTCCCCCTAAATTGGCATCCAGGGTTTGGTTAAGTGCCACCGTGCCTTGTATGTATCTACGCGACAGTGACATGTTGCTTGCCGCCGGTAAGAGTCAGACTTCGCCTCACTTCAGCCTAGAGCCGCCCAACGACGTATAAATATTGTAAGATCTTCGTTTCACATTAAGTACGACCACAGGCGACGCTACGATGCAATGGATGCAGTCAAGAAGGACCAGGAGCGCGTCGTCGTGACACTCGTTGTCTTTGTGGGTTTGCCGTCCCTGGCTAAACAAGAACCTGCGTTTGAGATTATTATTTCCCATTTTTAGAGCGCAGCTCTTAGGCGCCCGTTTCCGGGTTGAGCGGCGTCGGCGTCGCCGTTAGGTCACGTGACCGCCGCCCCTCGGTCACGTAGAACCCCCGGGTCACGTGACCCCCGAGGTCACGTGACCCCCCAGGTCACGTGACACCCCCCCACCCCCCCGAGATCACGTGACCCCCCCCCCGTGCCTTCCCCTCCTCCTCAAGAGCTGCGCTCTAATTCGGCGTTACAGGGAGTTGTAAACGGCTTTCATTTTTTCGCTGGGGTCTGGGATTTCGGACACTGGTCTATAGAGTCGCCCAACGATTTATACACCTGCCACACGGCAAAGCTAATGTAATTTCCATCAAATTACATTATGTGATCGGCCAGTCGACGTGCGCCACTCTTGGCACAGCCTGGTGCACGCGCGATGCTGGTAGTCAAGATCGAAGAGCTGATTCGCTGGTCCCATCGTGATTCGATATATAAATGTCGTTAACTTTGCCGTGTGGGAGGTGCATTAAATAATTGTAACGATGTATATACCTCGTTTTATACCCCACGATGGACTAATGTCAAAGCTACGTGCCGCCAGGTCCAATCAGGAGCCCGTTAGAAATCCCGTAGTATATATTGCTCCGAGTGCTCGCGTTGCCGGAGGAACATGCCACGTGGTTTCCAAGCTCACTCGAGATCGGCCCCGGGCAAACCGTGGTGTTGTCTTCAGCTTATCATTGGGGAAACCGATAAGATAGTTTCAGGTGCTTTGCTTTTCACTGTGTTCGGCTTTATAGGTTATCAACAAAATCGTCATTTGTGCACGTGCAACTCGGCACTGGTACACGCTGTAACCGCCACGGCGGTTATCTTTGAGAACTTATCGTTCTACCTGTGCCATCATAGAACATGCTGCAACGGCTCCTCCGCTGTACAAGTTGAAGATGGTGCGACCAATCACAAGGATCTTTCTGTTGATGTTCCCGGAAACGACGGTGCTCTCCAGACCTCCGCAGCATCAAAGAAGCCCTAAGCCAGCCCACGACCGATAGATTCAGCTTGCCACTTCGCTTGACCAGTGTGCAGTCAGAAGAAGCCCATCACTTGAACTGTAAATGTATGAGAACCGTGCCCTCTACCATAGTAAAACTAAAGAAAGCGCCAGGTATCTTATAATCGAACGAGGAAGAAATACTGTGTCTTTCAACCTTTTACATATTTGTTCATATCCACTCCAACCGCTATATTTGCATTCAGAGGCTGTTTACCGGATATCCAAAATCGGAAACCGAATCTACGAGTGTGTCCAAATCTGTGTCTCTTTGTATAGTTAAATAGTATCGACGTGTGCGTGTCCGTAAGGGTGTGCGTGAATGAGAGCGTGCTTGCGTGCTTGCGTATGTGCGTGCGTGTGTCTGTGTCTACTTCTGTTCTGAATAAAGATTTCGGCACTCGGGATGCTGGAGTTGCCTGAACCTGGTTAAGAATTCCGAAAGCCGTTTCTTGTAAGCCGCTTTTATGCGCATGCGCGATATGCTGATCACATTATTCTTCGTTTCGGCTTAAGTTTCAGACGCAGCTGAAGCTACGAGCTAATGCGACCGATCAAGCAGTAGTCAAAAGCGCAAGTCACTGGCGATGATAGAACACGTACAGAAACACGACGAACACCATGATGGTGAACTTTGGACGCTATCTGATTTGGTCTTATCAGCTCGTAACGTAGGCGGCGTCTGGGTTTAAAGGAAACCGAAGTCTAGTTGCATCCTTTTCCGCGTCCATGCAAATGAGCGGCTAGCCTATAGAGATAAAAATTGTTTTTTTTTCAAACCATGTTCCTGACCGTAACTTGGTGTCGGCTCGGTTGGTAACTCGCGGCTGCTACAAGATTGTTGATAGCCAACGAAAGATTTATTTCCCCGTGGTATACTCGCCGCTTATTCACAGGGGTGTGACGGGTTGACACCGCGACCTAAAAGTTACGTTTTCATTGCGTCGTCTCTTCGAGGACCGCTTGAATTACGTGAATTTTATTCTAATTTTCCAAAACAAGGAACAGATACAAATGAAGTACGCTAAAGAAAGGCTTCTGGGGTGGTAAGGCAGAGCCTATCTCACAGTCTTCCCTCCCTCTCTGTTTCTCCCTCCCTCTTTTATCTCGTTGCGCAGTAGCAACAGAGTAGCCGGTTAAAAAAAGCTTTCGAAAGGTCATCGTCTGCACGATCAGCCTCGCCAAACGTTCTCTCGGCGCAGAAAAACCTAAAATATTCGATTGATGGTTGATTGCACCGCGGTTCCCTGAAATGACTCCGAATTAAAAGATTTTATTCGTACGATTTCATACGTACGATTTTATCGTACGAGAAGTTCTTGAGAGCGGTCGAGTACCTTGAAAGTATCGTCACGGGCCGCTTAAGGAATGCGGGGCGTGACCAAGCTCATGATGTTCACGGGTCTCTCTTTGTGATTGGTTCTTTCACGTTCTTATTCCCTATTGCAGTAATCTTATTGGCTGACCGGATGGGACGCGATAATAAGATGCTGGAGAGTCATCACGCCCAGCGTTTCTTAGGGTGTCGGTGACTATAGAAAAAGTAATGCCAATGTTCCGGATTTCACGCTTACAGTTATTTCAGTTCTGAAGATACACGATGCGAAGGATTAAAAACGAGTATTCACCTCTTGTAATAAAAAATAAATAAAAATAAATAAATGCCTTACATCCGGGTGCTCGTTCGTGTGTGTATCTATGTATCAATATACGCACGCGCGGCAATCAAGTTTTCCATCTGGCCACAGCTCACAGGAATCCATCCCGGGTGGGACCCTATGCTTTCCCTGGCCTTGAACTGTCTTCAGCAGCTCAAGGATGCTACTACACCTCCGAAGACAGCTACCATACTCACGAAGTTCGTATTTTTATTTCCTATGACCGAATGGCAGCATCGCACATCTGTGCGTGTGCGTACCCGCGCACATGTGCTCGTGCGTAAATGTGGCGGATCCGTTTTCGCTTCTGTGGAGCTGTGATGGGCGTGACCGATGGATTACACGCTGTCCCGACACTTGCTCGATTCATTCGCGCGAAATAAGAGAGAACAAAACAACAACCAGAACACGAAAAGAAATAAAAGTGATGAAGCTGCTTATTGTTGTCGGTTGATGAATCTCGTGCATGGTTTAAGCGGATACAGGTGCCTAATACAGCAGCTTGCTTTCTATCTATAAACTTACTGTATTTTTTTCTGAATACTGCTTAATGGTTGTTTGATGTTGACTGACATCTATTTTAACGTGAATCCGCTTACTCATTTTCTTTTGCTGCATGTAGTTGTGCGTACGCTGAAAGACATCCGAATGATCCAAACAATTTGGCTCAACTAAATCTGGACTGCAAACTCACAATGAGCATAAACTCTCCTGTAAAGCCACGAAAAAAGAAAAAGAAGGGGACGACTGCTAGTATTTTGGCTTTCGTTAGTGGCATTAAATGCAGCCACAACCGGCCTCCATTCTTTTGTTGCGTTTCTGTTTGTTTTTATCGGCTTACCCTCACTCCTACAGAACACGAGAGGTTATTGCATTTCTAGGTACAACGCGGTGACGTTGTCATCAGCGCGTGGGATCATCACTGGCAAACCTCAGTGGCTCACCCAGTTGGTGAGACGCGGGAAAGTCCAGTAATGACCAGTCTAAATCGAAACGCGTATAAGGCTTATATCAATGCCACCTAGAAGACAAGGCCGGCGCGTGACGTCATCGTTAGTGGGTCTCCAGCCGGCCCCGAGTGACAAACCCGCTGAAGCTCTACGAGAGTCGAGGCGCTTCTGTCTTGGCGTCACCGCCTGCTATGCGTCGCGTTAATTGTGAGGTTCTGCGAGACGCGTTCGTGGCGTTGCTGACGCAAGCTGGGAGGGCGGGGGGCTGTGGCGATCCTCTGGTGATGACGCGGTCAAGGGGAGAGGGGGGCAGGCCTGGTCTTCTAAGTGGTATCACTTATACACCATCAAATATAAATACTAAAAAAAACAACGCCCAAAAGCTTAGAGAACACGCGAAGTAGGCGTCGAAGTCAGAACGTTCTCCGCGCTACTTGAGACTTCACTCGCATTCTTCGCGAACAGTCCTCGATCACAAACGGGGCAGCGTGACTAAGGCGGATTAAGAAAAAAAGGGGGCCAAGTGTAATGAGGCGAAATTTTCCTCGTCCTACTCAGCGGATGTTGACAGTGGCAGTGTGGACCATCTAATACATACTTGGTTGCCCCCTATAGCTGACAGTGAGGGGGCACCTTCGCACCTACCGGACCAATCAACCACCTTCCTTTCGTCACCTGAGCTCCGCTCTCGGTGTGTAGATATCTGGGAGGGAGCGTGATCACGCGTTGGAAGGTGGATGTACGACCGGGCCAACGAGCACGTATACCTTCCACCGCACTGTCAGATTAGGGGGTTATGACGGAGTGTGTACAGACGGGCATGCTGCACTCGAACCATCCTCTTCGTCGCTCGCTTGAATTTGATAATCCGATCCTCAACGTCGTCCCTCCGAATTACGGAGTGATCCGTCAGCTTGAGCCGGCTCGGGGACCACCGCGTCGCTGGAGTTCCGTCCCCCGAAACTTTCCTTCAATTAAGAACCGATTTATCTTAAAGCGCCATCAAATCTTTTCATCTCTTCGAAGGCCTTCGGACGTGATGTTGTTGTTTTGCCGTAGGGTCGCCTCTTTTCTTATTAGTCATCCGAGTCGCTAACGAGAAGCCCGGGAATTACTCCTGCGATTGTTTTACTTTACTACCGTCTTTAAGAAAGAAAGTGAATGTGAGGGGCGTGTGAGTGATCAATAATCTGGCAGAAAAGAGAATCTCTCCGCGGGTAATCGAACGGAGCGTAATTTGCGTCATTCTTTAATCGTTTATGTATTCATTTCGTGTACATCGAGGACCCGTTCCTGAGAATCGCGCATGGGGTGACCATTGAAAAAGGCTTTGTTTATAGACCAAAGCACGTCGTTGACGTCATGCCGCAGTGGGGGCGCTGCTGATGGTGCGGCACACGCGAATATGATTCACGTTCTCCATATTTAATTCTAGTTTCACTTTTGTGTGGGATTGTTCGAGTAGGACAGCCGAAGGTTCGACTCCGCTATTTAAAGTGCTTTGCCTATACCCTTGATGGGTTCTAGGCAAGTTCATCATTTTGTTTTTGCTACAACGTCGTATTCCCTTGATTTGAGGGCCCCGCCGGAGGTCTGGCGCTTTTCAAGCGCCGGATCAGACTTCAGGTACTGTCGTCCTAGTCCCCGCCATCATTATGACGCGCTAATGTCTGACAAAAGCTCCAAGGATGCGTGCCCTGACAGTTGGTCATCGAGCAATGCCGTACCAATGAACACAAATAACTAGGACGCCATTTGTACTTCGCTCCCAGAAGGAACACAAGAAAACCTGACCAGTGCACTATATGCTGCTCATTTGGATGACTAAGAAGACGCAACTCTTAGCGATACGCTTGACAGCTGCGGGAGGGACAGGAATTATTTTTTTTTCACATATCCTAAAAGAGGACTAGGGACACAGTCAAATCAAGTTCGAAGGAGAAGGCCTCATCGTTATCTACGTCCCAAATGACTTTGTAAGACACTGAGCAAGATAAATTAATTCATAATAACAGAAAAACTCGCAGAACTGGGCGCTAGATATATAGACGCTTTACAGCAGCTGTGCATGGGCGCCGCCATAACCGCCCTTCAGTTTTCGTTTCCTCTGCTTCCGTTCGCTGCACTTCATTCTTACCACAGCAGTGGCAGGGTATTGCCACTTTTGTGAGGCTACTACGTCCTTCTCCCCAGCATAGGCCTGTGTGGAGGCTCAGGAAACGTCCGTTTCAGTGGCTTGGCATCTCGGTAAGACAAGAGAAGCTCGGCTATGGCGGCTCGATCTGGCGCGTTTGTAAAGCGTCTATAAAGTAGAAAGTTGGGCTAGTTGGTTTTGGTTGTACATAATGAAAAATACACAGCGCAAAAGGACATAAAGGGAAGAGACACACCGGATAGAACAGAGCGCTGACTCGCAACTAGATATTTTAATAGAAGATAAAGAGAAGAAAAATATTTTGGTCACCATAAATCGCACGTGTAACCTGTGCCATGATATGTGGTCGTTATGGCACGCGCTGGGCCTTCATAGTCAGTTTCATGAACTCTAACTCTTTGTTGGACAACGAGACAGATGGTGTGCTGATACAACTTGCTCCTCCACTGTGGATGTAAAAAGCTTCCAGCACCTCTCGGGTTGTTTTGTCCCGGTGTTTTCCCATAACTGTGGTGGCATCAAAAGACGGTTCACATAGACACTCTTTACAGTAAAGTGAAAAATTCCCACCCACCGTGGCTCTGAGGGAGTAGTCGTGCTCACGGAGCCTGTCGTTTAGGCAGCGTCCTGTTTGCCCAATGTAGGTGCGGCCGCAGGATAGTGGTATGTTGTAAACAACACCCGTGGCACATGGCACAAACGGCTTGGCGTGCTTTTTTGAACATCTGTTTTTTAGACTTCCCTCTGCCTTGGCGTTGACTCTTGGACAAATCTGGCTCATTTTTTGTGGAGCTGAAAAGACCACTGGGACTCCATAGCGGTTTCCAACATTTTTTTAGATTATGGGAAATCTTGTGTAAATACGGGATGACAACTGGTCTCTTTCTTTCCACACTACGTTTTGTATTCTGGATCCCTTTTACTTTCTTAATTATGGTGCTCGCAATATCTGACAGTAGTGCTGATGGATAGCCGGCTTTTTGCAGTCTCGCTGTTTGCAACTTGAAGCTTTCTCCCATAGTGTGGAGGCAAGATTTCTTCAATGCTGATTGTAGACTAGATAGAGCAATGCCCCTTTTTATGATTTTTGAATGGGCCGAGTTGTAGTCAAGGATGGCCTTCTTCGATCTTGGCTTGTAAGTCCAGCATACATGGACGTCTTCTAGGCACAGTGAAATGTCAAGGTACTGAAGCACACCTTCTTTTGGGATCTCGAATGTAAACCTCAGGCCTCCCCCACACGTTTTAAAGACACTCATCACTTGGTCCCTTACCGTGTCCAGTAGTACTCCTCTTTTAAGAATCACTAGAAAGTCGTCTACGTAGCGGAACATCTTACTAACAAAAGTGTCGCCTAACTCACTCGCGATAGCACAGTCCACTTCACCCAGGTAAATGTCACTTAAAACGGGGGCAACACATGACCCAATATACACCCCGACTTTTGCCTGTAGCTATTCCCCTTCCACGTAACTATCATGGATTGCAGGTAGAATTGCAACATTTCCATAAAGCTTTCCAGGGTTATACCACTTGAACTTCTAAAGGCCACCTCTCCATTATCTTCAATACACCTCTTCACCGATTCCAGCATTCTGTTGTGCGGCAAGGAGTAGTATAGATCTTCTACATCTATACTAAATGCTTCTCTCTTCCCTAGGCAGCTGCCCTGGAGAAACTCCACGAGTTCTTCTGACTTAAATACCCGGTAGGGGTCCTTGATTTTTAATGAGGATAGCTGTTTCTGTAGATAGGTCGCCACCTGCCTCTGCCAAGATCCTTTTTCAGACACTATGGCTCGAAAAGGGCAGGCGTCTTTGTGTGTTTTTGCGCTGAAAAACACCTCAAGATGTGTCCTCTCCGCCTTCCCTACTCTTCCAGAGAGCTGGGTTAAGGCTAAACGTTCGCAAAGATATTTGGCTTTCTCACGTGTTTTTCTTCAGGTCAATTTTGACCTGTCTAAAATTTTTATCTATAGCCTCGCTAGCTTTTTCTATTAAACATGCCTGTTGGTAACACTACAAATTGACCCTCTTTGTCTGATAACATGACACGCAAATCATTACCCACCATAAAATTCACTATGGTGGTAAAAAGACCAACCTGTCCTATTTTTTGTGTGGTTGAAGAACATCCACGCACTCTGAGATACATCTTGGCCTGTCAACCTCCACCGCTTTATCCGCGACACTCTTAGCCAGAGTCACCAACTCGGGAGGGCTTAGGACTGGCTCGAAGCTGAACTTGGGACCTAGCTCAAGCTGTTTGCCGATGTCTGGAGGAACCTTCGCTGCTCCCAAGGTCATGAAACTGCCAGCTGACGGACACGTCTGGTTTTTCTTCGTTGGAAGGTGAGGCCTGATGGTCTGCCACAAAAACTCCGTGGCGTCTCTTGTCTTCTTGGTCATCTCTCGATGGCACCCTCGTAGATGATCATGAGTTCCTCGATCAGGAGCACAAGCCACTCTTAGGCAGTCCCTGAAGAACCTTTCCTGGCGCCAGTACTCTGATCTTAGAACACGGCACACCCTTTTTGTATGTCCTGAATTCGGAGTTAGCAGGCCAAAACTCCCTTGAGTTCCACAGGACAGGTGCCGCGTCGAATATGCCAAGAAGCCACCCTTGCACAACACACACACTGGGCAATGAGGTTGACCAGAACAACAGGATTAGAAAACGCATCATTAGAGAAGCTGGAGAAAGGGCCCGATGTAAAAGAAATAAACTGTAATAAAGTAGAAAGTTGGGCTAGTTGGTTTTGGTTGTACATAATGAAGTATACACAGCGCTGTGTATACTTCATTATGCGCTCTAGATGGCATCTGCCAGGTTGGACGAAAAAGCTGGCTAAGCTTTGTTGCCGTAGACAAGAAACAGGGACTCCACTACATCACTAGCTACGACAGACTTCGCTGTGCGAAATCGATGTACGAGCTTACACGCTTCGTTCTCCTACATCTGCCGTGGGAACCATTCAGGATGTCGACAAGACTGTTTCTGAAGAACTCCAGAGCAAAGTGCACTCAACACTAGGCATCACTCAAGTACGCCGCCTCTGTCAGTCTTGGACAGTACGCATTACATTTGCCTCCCCACGACGTCCCGAATATGTTCTGCTTGGGAAGATCCGACGCCGTGTGGTCATGTTTATGGAAGAACCAGTGCAGTGCCGGAAATGCGGACATTTCGGTCATGTCGCCGCTGCTTGCTTCAAACAACCCACCTGTCTGCACTGCTTGGGTGAACACGCTACGGCCTTATATGAATCAATGACAGCGAAGTGCATAAACTGTGGTAAAGAACATCAGACAACCTCGACGCTTTGTGAAGCTACGCGTTCAGAACAGGCAATACATCGTTACCGACGAGTCAACAACGCTGACCTCAAGACTGCCCGATCCGAGGCCGGACATCAAGAAAAAGATATTCCCACAAGATTTATCAATAACAGCAAAAAAAAAAAAACAGATTCTCTTCTTCGCGAAGGAGAAGCATCAACGAACCTCGACTTTCCTCATACCACAGGGGTTCAACAAGTCAAAGGAAAATCCCCGAGAACAAAACCTGACTCAGTTGGTCAATCCAAGGACTCTGGAAAGGGAACCGGCACTCATGGATATGACCCTAAGGTACATGCAGCAGAATTGTCAAAAAGTCAAGAGGTGAAGAAAAGCACGTTCCGTGCAGCTGTCATCGAAGTAAACACCAATCTCCGCAAATTTAACAAACTCGGTACAACACTGACTCGAAAATCCACAAAGAAGCTACTGGTCCTCAACGACCCGCCTTCACCAGCTCATTTATTCGACAATGGGCTCTTGTAATAAAAATCTTTATCAACGGTATAGTCACTGTTCTGACCGTATTGGAAAATCTGTGGGCGAGCACCATTAGCACATGTCTACGGGCATTGCACCAGATTCTGATTGTATGTTAAAGGCAACACATGCCGAAAACATTCGCCGCTCTACTGTTTTACAGTAGAATGCCAGAGGACGGCAATAGCGCATGTCTGATTTTTGCCACTTCACTCACAAGTACCAATTTCCTATCATTGTCTGTGAACCTAAACTTACAGTTAATTTTAGACTCTCCGGGTACGAAGTTTTCAAGTCTTTCCGTCCTCATGGTCAAATAAGCAGGCTGTTTGATTGCATTAGAAAAGACCTCACATAGATGCATTAACTTTTTTCCCATGCTAGAAATGAACAGGTCAGTCTGACCATCAAAAGAAAGACGCACACCATTCCTGCAATTGGTGCCTACATATCCCCAAGAGGAAACATAGACGTGACTAGATTGGCGAACCTCCTAAATACTTCTCGCCCTCCTCACCGCATCGCTGGTGATTTCAATGCTCACCATCAGCTGTGGGGAAACACACCAATGAATTACGGATGGAAGCTTTTTGCGGAATATGCAAGCTCTCATGATCTACATATCCTTAGTGAAGGAAGACTGACCTACCTACGTGGAGCAAATTACTCCAAGTTGTCTTGATCTTACTTTCACATCAGTAGATCTCGTCCTTTGCATATTCCGCAAAGAAGCTTCACATCCGTAATTCATTGGTGAAATGTTTCCCCACAGCTGATGGTGAGCATTGAAATCACCAGCGATGCTGTGAGGAGGGCGCGAAGTATTTAGGAGGTCTGGCCAATCTAGTCACGTCTATGCTTCCTCTTGAGGGATACGTAGGCACCAATTGCAGGAATGGTGTGCATCTTTCTTTTGATGGTCAGACTGACCTGTTCATTTCTAGCATGGGAAAAAAGTTGAATGCATCTATGTGAGGTCTTTTCATTGCAATCAAACAGCCTGCCCTTTTATTTGAACACAGCAGAGGACGGAAAGACTTGAAAAACTTCGTACCCGGAGAGGCTACAAATTAACTGTAAGTTTAGGTTCACAGACAATGATAGGAAATTGGTACTTGTGGAGTGAAGCGGCAAAAATCAGACATGCGCTATTGCCGTCCTCTGGGCATTCTACTGCAAAACAGTAGAGGAGCGGCGAATGTTTTTCGGCATGTGTTGCCTTTAACATACAATCAGAATCTGGTGCAATGCCCGTAGACGTGTTGCTTCCAATGGTGCTCGCCCGCTTTCAGATTTTCCAATACGGTCAGAACAGTGACTATACCGTTAATAAATATTTTTATTACAAGAGCCCACTGTCGAATAAATGAGCCTGAGTGAAGGCGGGTCGTTGAGGACCAGTGGCTTCTTTGTGGATTTTCGAGGTCAGTGTTGTACCGAGTTTGTTGTAAATTTTGCGGGGATGGCGTTTACTTCGATGACAGCTGCACGGAACGTGCTTTTCTTCACCCTCTTGACTCTTTGGACAATTCTGCTGCATGTACCCTGGGTCATATCCTTGATCGCCGGTTCCCCTTTCCAGAGTCCTTGGATTGACCAACTGAGTCAGGTTTTGTTCTCGGGGATTTTCCTTTGACTTGTTGGACCCCTGTGGTATGAGGAAAGTCGAGTGTTCGTTGATGCTTCTCCTTCGCGAAGAAAAGAATCTGTTTTTTTTTTTTTGCTGTTATTGATTAATCTTGTGGGAATATCTTTTTCTTGATGTCCGCGACTTCTCGGATCGGGCAGTCTTGAAGGTTAGCGTTACATCTTGCTGGTAACGATGTACTGCCTGTTCTGAACGCGTAGCTTCACAAAGCGTCGAGGTTGTTCTGATGTTCTTTACCACAGTTTATGCACTTCGCTGTCATTGATTCATATAAAGGGCCTTAGCGTGTTCACCCAAGCCCAGTGCAGACAGGTGGGTTGTTTGAAGCAAGCAGCGGCGACATGACCGAAATGTCCGCATTTCCGGCACTGCACTGGTTCTTCCCATAAAGGCGACCACACGGCGTCGGATCTTCCCAAGCAGAACATATTCGAGGCGTCGTGGGGAGGCAAATGTAATGCGTACTGTCCAAGATCATTGACAGAGGCGGCGTACTTGAGTGATGCCTAGTAGTTGAGTGCACTTTGGCTCTGGAGTTCTTCAGAAACAGTCTTGTCGACATCCTGAATGGTTCCCACGGCAGATGCAGGAGAACGAAGCGTGTGAGCTCGTACATCGATTTCGCACAGCGAAGTCTGTCGTAGCTAGTGATGTAGTGGAGTCCCTGTTTTTTGTCTACGGCTTAACAAAGCTTAGCCAGCTTTTTTCGTCTAACCTGGCAGAAGCCTCTAGAGCGCATAATGAAGTATGTACACAGCGCCGTGTATACTTCATTATGTACAGCCAAAACCAACGCGCCCAACTTTCTTTCTTTATTACAGTTTATTTCTTTTACATCGGGCCCTTTTTACCAGCTTCTCTAATGATGCGTTTTTCTAATCCTGTTGTTCTGGTCAACCTCACTGCCCAGTGTGTGTGTTGTGCAAGGGTGGCTTCTTGCCATATTCGACGCGGCACCTGTCCTGCGGAACTCAAAGGGAGCTTTGGCCTGCT
>JAZHYW010067943.1:0-10274 GCA_037355805.1 Ixodes ricinus
AATAATAATAATAATAATAATAATAATAATAATATAATAATAATGTTTATATTTCCATCAGAATGATGGAGGGAGACCGAGGAACAAAGCTGCATCGTGCAGCTTGACGGTATCCTGCCCCCCTCTTACACGAACAGCAGTGACACAAGAAAACATAAACAAGACACGATGGTATTCACAAAGTAATTCCAGGCGGCGATATTGCTCGCGCGCGCGCAGCTGACCCAGCAGGCAGCGCGCCTGCGGGGCTCCAACGGTTATCGCGGCCTAGCTTCCGCGCAGAAGCGCCAGTGGTTCGATTCCTAGCCGCGGCTACCCCAGGTCTTCTTGTTGACTCTGGTAATGTGATGTCTCTGGTAAATTCGAGAACCGTCTGGTAAAATTGGAGGTTGGAATGTTCTACGCACTGAACCTTCTACGCCGAATGCCCCAGAAGCCCACGCGTGTACAGCAGGGCGCTCCGCGTGGCGAGCCGCAGTCAAGTCTCGCCCCAGCGTTCGATCCCGCAGCTACGCCGACTTCGACGCCCGCGACGCCCCACTTGTCTATCTGTTCCGTTTTTCTTGTTTTTTAGGCGCAAGTTCGCCTCATTAAACGTTTAGTTTACTTCAGTTTTCGTCGTCCTCATCACTTGTCGTTCGTGACAATATTCACGTTTTTCGTAGTAACAGAGGATACATTGGGAGTTCCATGTAACTGTACCGATGTAACAACTCGATACATAGATACATTGGATGCTTCCGTAGCCCCACTAGAGCGACAGACAGAGGCAAAAGACAGCGAGAAGCTCTTAACCCATGATGTATGCTCGCGATGGTACCTCTGGCAGGCGTTTAGGTCGTTCGGTGCTCGTGGCGTGCTAACGAGCCGATTGCAAGCCTACCAAAGATACCCTCGCGCGTGCATGATGCTCGTGGTATGAGCATAGCCTCCTTATTCTCATGAAGCCTTCTGAATCGCTAAAAGACTTGGTGGTTTGAGGCTCTGTCGCTGTCATTTGGTTCTGTCTGTCGTTTATACTTATCATTTCCAGATGTACGCGGCGTGAAAGCTGCCACAAGCGCGCCCGTTCTAGGGCACATCCGACGGGCAGTTCGTGACGAACAGTAGCCTCAAACGCTGGGGAGAACGCGCTTCTGTACTTCTGCGTACAACATAAGGGGAAACGGAGTATAGTGGGGACACACGGGCACGAGAGGATCGAGACGAGGTATACATACAGAAACATGATGTACCATACAACCTAAATCTCTGGAAAGTTCTACTAAAGAAACCATACTGGAAAAAGAAATTCTCGAAATATCTTTTCTCGTGTGACTCGATCAGGACCAACGTTTTTGAAGCTAAGAACATTAAGTAAGTTTGGAAGAATATTAGATCACATTTGCTCAGCACAGTCGTTCTAATATTAGGTAACTTCCAATTTTGCAAACTTCGAGTGGGCTAAGTCGACACTTATGGAACAAGGAAGCCAGGTCAATCATATTAAGATATTTTTGTACTTCAGATTTTATGGCACACACACAAACGATATTTATATATACTATTTACATCCATCAATTTTAAATTTTTAAATAAGGGTTCACTAGGGTGGTCGTATGGAACAATGGAAATGTTTCTTAAGATTTTTGTTTCTGCAACATAGAGTAGCTTATTTAAGTTTGTACTTGTACTATTACCCCAAACTAGGTGGCAGTGGTTTATATGAAAGAAAATAAAGAGTTCTAGATTGAAACGTGTGACACTCGTTGGCAAAAGATGACGGTGTCGATACATCAAGCCAACGACAAATGCTCTGTGCTACTAGATCCTCGCGCTCCAAATCTGCGACCGGGCACTCTATGGCTCCGTCGTCGGACTGCCAGGCTTTGTGAGTATAGAGGAGGCGATGACCTTACGCTACTTCTGAAACATGAAAGGGCTTTAGTCCGAACGCTCAGCTAGCTCGGCTGCCCCATAGAGCTGCCCAAGAGAAAAAGCGAGCCAAGTCAGTTCTGAATATCTCCCGCATGCGGCGCATATAACCAAACCTGAAGCAGAAAAAAAAATTGTGTGAAAGCACGCTTTTTCGAGTGTGAGCCCGCGGCGTGAACCTTGCATTTCCACTGTTCTCGTCACCAGAATAGGAACAGGATAATCGATCTCTGTTTCTTCGTAATTTTTATTCTCTTGCTCCGGTTTTTGCGCTGTTTCGCTGGATGGTAGATCAGAATGCAAGATGCGAATCTGTGTTTGACATCTGCGGATACTGTTTGGGCCGGCGGGACAGGCTAAGAAATATTTTTTTCATGTATGACAAGAGCTTGAACTTCACCAGAGCCGTATATGTAGAGAGTTTGGTCAATGGGAGGCGCGGGCAGAGCCAGGGCGTGCGTCAGACTCGGAAAGAGGGCTTGGCATGCTCTCTTGACCAACCAGAAGCCGAAAAGAATCCCCTAGCGGTGGTAGCGAGAAACAGCTCTGATCAAAGGTCTATGTTCGTAAATGGTTTTAATAAGCGCGTAAGAGTGAAGCGTAGTAACTCTTTGTGGTTGAAAATAGGGTGCACGTGTGCGCCGCACAACTCTGTTTTGCTCGGACAGAGTGTGACCACTCGGACGGCAGACTCCCGGCCCTCGGCGCTTGGCGTACGGATTATGTCGATCGTTCCGCTTGTCGCACTCTTCCACCATCAATTTGGATGAGCGTGATTGAAACATCACGTGTACCATATTTTCAGTCATCGAGAGTTACTCCAATGCAGTTATCAGGTTTGTTTCTCGCGACCACCGCCAGGGTATTATTTCCGGCTTCTGGTTGGTCACATTCGAATTTCTGAAGACGCCCTGGGACACGCCCAGCCCGCTTTCGGCCAATGGCGCCTCCGCATTTGTCTCCTATACTTCCCAACGAATGGCCAAACTCTCTACATTTACGGCTCTGAACTTCAACCTTACGTGCAGGGACATTTGTTCTACAGCTTTCGCACTTTCGAAGGACGAACCTTAAATTTCGATCAGCTTATTTTTTACCAAATGCCTGTGTTTGTGGCAAGGAGCGGGGAGTACACTTCTCTCTGCTTCTAAGTTCCGTAGACCGACGATAACGGGGATGATGATAATTCGATACTATTTATTTGTATTGTTTGATTTGGTTGCTTGCGAGCGCCACCAAGCGCCCCGCAGCAACAGTCTCTACCGGCGAATGCAATGGCCTGAGGAGCGCAGTCAGCGCGCGAAAAATCTCGGAGGCCAAAGCCTTCCCTTGGTTAGTGTGATTCTGACCAACAGATGGCGATAGGATCGCCCTCCAGTTAGGTGCCTGCATGTCTGTCTGTCTCCAGGGTGAAGACATTCATTGTTGCACTGAATGTGCCAGCGCGTGACGCTCTCGCGCACTCGGTGCGTGACTTGGGCGATAAAATGGCGTCTATGCATTAGCCAAAGCTGCGCGCTCGAGCTGAGTGACACCGTATTGCGCGCACTTCAAAATGCATAAAAAAACGATTGGGCGTGAAAATGGCTGAGATGTCACCACTCAAGCAAAAGCGCGCGTGTGTATGAAGGCACTCTACCTCCAGTGTATTGAACGCAATAAATCGTGTGTGGTGGCGCGTGGCGCTTCGACGCGGTGTGGTATTTTTCTTCTTGAAGTTGACATTCCCGGCCATTTCAATAGACCATTTGCTGTCTTACCCAAGCATCAAGGAGAATGCAGGGATTGGTGTTCCACGCGCCGCACGTGCTGGCCTCAGCAGTAGCAAATTTTCTAAAGCAAATACCGAAAACAAATGGCATCTTGCACGCGCGTTCGTCAATGCTTTCGTTTGGTTATTTACTTCGAATCTTTTATACAGGAAGGCGTGCGCGTGATGGCGCGTGGAACACCAATCCCTGCATTCTTGATGCTTGGGTAAGGGAGCAAGTGGCCTATCGTTTCTCTACGCGCGAGCTTCCTGGGGAACGCGGCCCGGATGCTCCAGTACTTGTGCAAAGGGATGCAGTGGCCTATGCTATGAGTTCGAGTCCCCAGGAAACGGGGTCAGAACAAAATTGTCCTGAGTTCTTAGGGACTTTAAGCAAACCATTAACGTAGCTGGCCCTCTGCATTCCGAAACTGGTAATTTCAACATCTTTTACCTCTAAATCTTGAAAACAATATTTTTATTAATGCACAAAATAGTTCAAGGGACCATGAAACGAGTTTGAAATCGAACTTCATCCACCGCACGTCGATAGAAGGTGTGAAAAGAAACCCCCAAAACCGGAAAATAAAAAATAAAACCTAAAACGATCTACGGTATAGAATTTTTAGAAGAAAACCGGACTCCTTACACACAGCTTTCTTTCCCTCGAAAGCTATCTGCCTTTTTCATTGCGATGCATCCGCGGAACCGCAGCACGTCAGTCAAATCCACGTCGCCTATTGGGTAAGAGCCTACCTCTACCAGCACCGTGATCGTAAACAATAAATAGCCGGCGAATGTTTCTTAAAAGTTTTGTCAAATAGTCATTCAGATCCACATTTTGTAGCATAATTAGAGATGTGACGCAAATTGCCCAATTTGATAATGCTCAGAGCCAAGCGCCACCTATCGTGTGGTACACGAAGCAAGAGAAAGACCCGACTGCGCCTGCGCAGTCAACCTACGAGCGTCGTCTGCTGAACGTGTTTGCCCCTGGTCGCGCTTTCGTCGCAGAGCAGACTTTCGTTTTCTGGCTGCTCAAGTAATGTTTACATTGTTTGTGATCGATCGCTCGGTCGCTATGCCGAAAGGCTGCTGTGTAACGAAATGCCCGTATTACATGCAGTCCCTGCAGTCCGGTGGTTAAAAAGAAACAGTTGCAGTGTCAACGCTTGCCACTCCACATGAACCACGTCGAAGCACTTGGTGCAGGCTCGTCGGTTTGAGGGACCCCGGGTCTAAGGTCATTCGTGTAGGCTCGGAACATTTGGACACCGAGCGTGAATACAGCCACATTCACAGTGCTCTCCGCTGCGAATGCCGGCAGGTTCCAAAAGCCCTCCGCCGATTCCAATGAAGAACTGGAGTCTTCGTCGAAAGACTCGCCGCCCTTCCCAACAGGCACACCGGCGTATGGGACCAGTCCCATGCTGTCGCTGTAGCGCAACATATCTAATTGAATGTCGCTCAGCTGCGATGTGTCCATAGCTATCGCGGCGATGAAAGGCGCCGATTCCGAAGATGTGCCGGTAGGCATCAGCGCCATCAGCGCAGTAAAACCTACCGGCACACCGCCAACTCGCCGCCGCTAACGCTCCCATTCTACTACTGCCGAGAGAACTTTCGGTTCCGATGCCGGCGGACGTCACGACCATCGGGGTAAACTACGCCGCAGCCTCGTTTTGCGGTGAGTTGGAAAAGAAAGAAAAAAGTCGATATTTCATTTTTTTTTTGGTGCAGAAGTTAATAAGCCCAAACGATAACGCATGCCTGTTCAGGATTCAGTGAACATCGAAGCCTTAATGTAAAAGTTGTTTGGCCAAAGAGAAAAAAGGTCATTTCATGGTCCCTTTAAAATATAGCTCAATATTTTTTTATAGTTTCAAGTTCCTCTCTGACTGGTTCCAGTGGAGTTGCAACCCTACACTGCACGGGAGGAAAAAGAGAGGGGGCTTACAAGTGATTGAATGCAATTGAATACTACAAAAAACCACCGAGGGTACCGAAAGGGGCTGATAACAATGCCTGAATTCAGCCAACACGCCGGTCTCGCCGCGTTTCAAACTGTTCACTTGCCGCACCTGTTTGCCTGTGTTTGAGATGCGTCTATGCCAGAAACATATGCAGACGAGGTTGGAGAGTGCGTCATAAGAAAGGCGGGGGGGGGGGGGGGGGCGGGGGGTGCAGGCAGAGAGTATTCTGTTTTGCTGCCTCCTATTTTTCCGGCTCCAGATCTGGGTATTTGTTCCCCCCCCCCCCCCCCCCCCCCCACCCCATACCCCAAGTTAAAATTGTGTACTCCGCAGTAAGCAATCAGTTGCCGTAAGCAATCAGAAGTTTTTCAGGTTGATTTTTGTATTCTCGTGTTAGGTGTAGCTGGAAGGGCTGGCACAAAACAAAACCATGCTGATTAATGTGCCACATTGAAAATTAAACGTAAAAATATGTTGGCACTATTTTCTCCAAACCGAAATTGCCATTCTTTCAAAACCTCCTACAATACTCATCGAAAGGGGTTATAAGCAGTTTATATCACTAAAGTCATCGAAGCTAGAACTGAATGACCTTTTTCAGCTCGGAATTGTTTATTGCAAAATACCGGGAGAGCGCCCATTCCTCTTTCAAGTACTGAAAACAGGGTTAATCTAGACATGGGGGCTTGTCAGGTCACATTGGGCACTTAACGTTTAATTCGCAGAATCGCCAAGTTTGGACAATGTCAGCAGTGTGGTGCTCAATTGAAGTGGGCGCTTCCGCGGTATTTTACGGTAGTTTGTTTACAATATAGTACAATTTCATTACTGGTCACTCTAAACGAAATAATAGTTATTGTAAACAGTGCCAGTGATAATCAGACTAGGAATAATTTACCTTCCAGCTTGCGGCAAGAGCCTCGGTCTCGTGTAAGCGTACCAGTTGCATTTTGTTGGAAAAAATAGAGACAACGGGTCTGTCTGCTTGCGCCGGTAGCGAAGTATCACCTTTGGCTCTGTGCATTCAACAACTCAAGGGGTTCGAAGAAAATTGTACAAAATGACAAGCTGCAAGGTTTTAATTTTTTTCTTCTGTGCTTCAAACAGGCCAAGTGGAGAAATGCCTGTTTAAAATGTTTGTACTGTAATTAATATTTCAGCAGGTCATACTCAGTTGACCTGGTCGAACCAAGTCCACTGTTGTTGAACAACACTAAATTCTTTTAAAGTCTGATAAATATAGTTGAAAGGGGGAGCCGGAAAAGCTTTGTTTTGAGCACAACAATTTAAAATTTGGTCAAAAACTATGATGACTTCTTTTAGAATCATCTAACAAGAAAGGTTTACAAAGCAGAGACCTGCCATTTGTACTCGGGAGGAGAGAAGTTTTCAGGAAAAGCATCAGGATGCCAGCTCATGCTTTGCTAAACGTTTGCCTCTTTAGTGCCTGTGAAAGGGCCTTGAAAAAGCTAAGCCACTCGAATAAATATGGACTTTGACTTGGGTGCGTAGAGAATCGACAACAGATTGTTGGGCAGGTTAGAGAGCAATTTTTTGTTTTGTGATTCGGGAGTTTGCCTATTACATTCCTAATTCACAAGGGCTAGAGCGGTATTTACAATGACTTTTATAGCCTGGTTGAAACATTTTCACTTCTTAATTCGCTTTGTTCCTTTTTACATGTTGAGTCACAATGGATGTGATTTCGGACATTACAGAGGAGCGGGGTGGAAGTTCTGATTTTTTATTGTGGTTTAGCTTTTCAGATGGTCACGTCAGCACATGCGCTTCTTTTCCCCCTGCCCAACGAGTAACAGCGTCAGCGTTTAAGCTTGTGTGGACACGGTAGGCCAGAGCTTTCAGGAATTGTTTGTCTCATCAGCGTGGCGGTTTGATTGAGAGCATCGTACTCAGACCTCATGTCAGCCAGCGACTTCAATCCAAGAAACCAAACGAGGGAACGATACCTGGTTGTTTTGCAGTGAGAATTGGGGCTATGAGATGAATAGTATATTTGCTGTCATTTATTATATTTTACTGCTATATGAAAAGATAAGCAACCCGTGTGTTTAGTCTCCAATCCGAAAACCTCTTGAATAATGGCACCATATTGCATGTGGTCAATAGTCATCTAAAACATATGCGCTTTGTTTTCAACCGTTTTCTGGTGGTGTTTTTATCATTCAGGTACTTGTAATTAGGAAGGACTCTGTGACCTTTCTCTAAGATTCGTCTCCACCCCAATCAAACTGTGTTCTGTATGCGCCACGGCAGGACGCAGCATTTTTTATCCCTCCTTTATTCGAAATTCCTATGGATTGCCGGGAGCATACCTGCCGGCGGTGCCGGCGAAAGGCATTCGCCACATCAGAATGTGCTGCTGCTCAGTCTTTGTCCGGCTACTATGCGACGGACATCGCATTCTGCCAAGGTGCAGAGAGGACATCGCTGTTCATGGATGCGAAGGAGTTTGTGAAGTTCTAGTTGGGCTGCCCGTGAAGGCGCTTTACATGCCGAACATTTGGGTCAGCTTTTTTTGTGTCTTTGCAGTTGGGTCCCACGGCGGTCCCCTTGATAGCACGGGGTTTTTGCCTCTATTTTGTTTTAATATAAAAGAATAGTGGACACGTGGCTATTTGCCGACAACTTCTGCGTATGCTGGGAGGGCTCTACAGAAAAGGGTTACAATTCCAGCGATGTTTGTTTGAGTAGGTAATTCAAGATAGTTAGTTGTTGCCAGCGCAGTGACGTCAAAGAATGAGTGTGCGATCATCAGCCCCCCCCCCCGCGCCCCCCTCCCCTGCATTTCAGAGGTTCCTAGGCGAACGGTTCGGGGCCAGTCGGGGGGAAATCCCCTCTCTGCGCGAATACTTATGATGCTTCTGTTGAAGGAGAGGTGTGACAATTTTTACTTTAAGCATCATTAACTTCCCTCAACACTAGCATGTGATGTGTTAAGGCTTTCATATTTTGACTGGAATACTTACAGATAAACATATTAGCTTAGTAAAGCCACGTATGTGCATTTGGTTTTCAGATTCTTGTAAAAATTAAATATCAAGCATCAGACTTGCAATGTGGCCATTGATTTTTATCAAAAGGACAATTTTTCGCCATGAACATTTTTGTTGACGTTATATTTTTTAGGGACACTACACATTTGTCTCAGACTTTGAAAGCCCTTGGTTTTGCATGGAACAGGTCAAAGTTGCATAAACAAATATAAATGCTTATGAGTCTTTGAAGTGTGCCATTTTAGAAAACAGAAATGTTTATATTTTAGGCAAATAAACATTTTATCTATGTACCCAGTTTTGTTTTAATAATATTAAATAAACGTCACCTTACTCCTCAGAAACTTTATCTTCTTTGTTGATTTCACCAATGGCCAGTAACAAGTTCGAGACTTTTAGGGCACCTATTGTTTTCTTACATATATTGTCCTATACCTCTATACTTAATCTTGACATAAACAGCATTTTTAAATGTGCTCTTGAAGCACCATCAAAGCCAGCAATTTTTCAATAGAGAAAGAGCACCAGGAGAGAAGCCTTATTGTCCCAAACATGTTTTTGGCCGTATTTGAAATATAAAAATGCAAAGGTTTTTTATTGCTTTTTGTAGCGTCAACTTATGAAGAAAAATTATAATGAAGGACGTTTGTGAAAGGGTTATTATAAAGTAGGGTGGTGATTTGGGCCAGTTGGTAACAGTTAAACATGATGAAAAACAGTCTCAGATAACAGGAACGAAGCAGCCGTTGTCCTGTCGTATTCTATACCTGTTCTTCGTCCCTGTTATCTGAGGCTGTATTTCATCATGTTCAGTTATTATAAAGCTTTTTGTTTCTAATAAGTGAATCTTTATGAGGCCCCTTTAGAGATTTGAAACGGGATGCAACATAAGGAACGGGTAACCCATAACATGCCTCTAATTTTTACGTGGTGAGTACTGCCCATTTTTTATCCGTAGTCTCCTGTTTCAAATCTCCTCAAGTTTAACTCACAAAGAACTATCTTATTGAAAGAAAAAAAACTTAAAATAACTCCTTGGGTTTTCTCTATGAAGAACAGTTTTTCTAAAAATATAATGAAATAACTCGTAAGTGTTCTTTATGTTGACTGATTCATCGAAAAACGAGCGGATAAAAACTTCTCAAAGGTTCTTGATGAAGAACGGTTTCATAAAGAAGTATCAATGATGATGACGATGACGATGCGGATGCCGATGACGTCATCGGTGACGTCACTGATGACGTCATCCCAGGGATGATGACGATGACGATGCGGATGCCGATGACATCATCAGTGACGTCACTGATGACATCATCGGCATCCGCATCGTCATCGTCATCACGTGACCTCGGGGGTCACGTGACCAGAGGTCACGTGACCTGGGGGCTACGTCACTGATGACGTCATCGGCATCCGCATCGTCATCGTCATCATCACGTGACCTCGGGGGATCACGTGACCGAGGTCACGTGACCTGGGGACGCACGGATCACGTGACCTGGGAGTCACGTGACCTCGGGGGTCACGTGACCTCAGACGCCGACGCGCGACGGCCGACCGCGCGACGGCGGACGGCGACGCCGCTCAAGCCGGAAACGGGCGCCTAAGAGCTGCGCTCTAAAA
>JAZHYW010067946.1:0-10140 GCA_037355805.1 Ixodes ricinus
GTCCTCGGGCGACAACTGCGTCATTGAGACGTTTTGTGTTTTGTCCCCTTTTTCGTCAGTCGTCTCCGGTTTTCAAAATGTGTAACATCAACCAGCTCGCCTGCCTACTCACTTTATCGTCAATGCGTCAGCATGCCTTCAGTTTTACTAAATGAGGAACAAGTTTCTTTTTTCTAGATGGTTTTGTGTAGTCACATTGCCAGGGGTGAGACAGGTGAAACAGGTTTTGGAAGAATTTTTTAGCAGAAAAGTCTGGATTTTGGATCAGCTTAGGAGCACCAAATTCTCGTTTTGCAGCAGCAGTATATGCATTTTGGAGCAACTTCGGAGCAGAAAAAAGTCTACAGTTTGGAGCAGAAAATGTTTCAAAAGAAGAAATAAATAATGGGTGGACCTATTGGGGTCATTACGTCTAGTTCCACAAATTTGGTGCCTTTTTTATACAATGTAGTGTGGGCGCTGTATTATGATTTTTTGTGCATCGCTGAAAATAAAGTTTGTTATTTAGACAAAAAGAAAATCAAGCAGCTATTGCCCCAATTTAAAAGCAATGTGTGATTTATATAGGAAAAGGAAGTTCTTACTAAGAAAAGGAAGACAGTTACTGACAAACAAATTACTATTTTGAGAGAAAGCAATTTGAATCAGGTAAATAAGTGATTTAAATCATTAAAAATCTAATTTAAATCGCACAAATCTGATTTTTATTTTTTAACTGTTATTTTTCTCCATCCTGGTTCCAACAAGTCATCAGCGCCAATACTCCCCAAAATAAAATATAAAAAAAAAGCGAAAAAGGCAAACGCGAGTCCAATGAGCATAAATCAGGAGACGAGAGACAGGCTTGCTGCAAAGGGGTTTAGGACTTTTCGGTGCAGGGCGTTTCGGCGTGCGAACTTTTCGGCGCACAGACTTTTCGGTGCACGGACTTTTCGGTACACGGACATCTCGGTGCATGGCCAATCAAAATGACGAGTCTTTTCTAACGTAAGAAGCACTATTTTAGCTAGAAATTAATTTTTTCGCACTTTGTAATATTTTAGACTTGGACATCCATTTAGGCCACTTACTGATATACCACCTAAGTGACTTTGTTAGGCGCAGTACTATCCTGCGTGAGGATTGGAGACGTTGGACGTTATAATTTGTCGGTGTCTCTTTTCCAACGTACGCGCTAGTCGCATCACATGTCTCAGGTAATTTTCTACAATCTCAAGCTTCTTGGTGTTGAGGTCTTTCCTGCACAGATTACCAATAATAGAGCGCCGAGAATGCCTGTATTGACCCAACGTGTAAACACGATGTGACGCGTCTAGTATTGACCCAACGTGTAAACACGATGTGATGTGTCTAGTGCATACGTTGGAAAAGAGAGACCGGCAAATTAAACATAACGTTCAGCGTATCCAGTCCTCCCGCAGAATGGTGCTGCGCCTAACAGAGTTCCTTAGGTCGTATATGAGTAAGTGCCCGTAAATGAATGACCAAGTCTACAAATTTACAATTTTGAATTACCGTGCACCGAAATGTCCGCGCACCGAAAAGTCCGTGCACCGAAATGCCCATGCACCGAAAAGTCCGTGCACTGAAAATACCGCACCGAAACGCCCTACACCGAAATGTCCGGATGCCGCTGCAAAGCTAGGTGGGCGCCAGGTACTTGAAGCTTATACGAAGTGGTTCCAAAGTGCAACTGTAGTGCAAAACTTTTAAAGCGGTGATTTGAGAGCATGAACAGGGAAACACAGTTTACTAGAAGCTGAAATTGATCGGACGCTCGTAGAGAGCACGTGCACATAGAAAAAACTCTCCACAAAATTGAGTCGCAAGGTAGATAGTGAATTGGTAGAAAGACTATGAGCAGCTTATGCATGCTAAATACAAGTGTGTGACCAATTCATTCGATTTTTTATTTATTCACTTTCCCACAGCGCCAGGGTGGCATTACAGTGGGGGGAAATGTACATCAGTGTGATACATTTAAGCAATACAAAGGAGCATAACAGAACGCGCACATGCATACCCAGTACACAGGAAACAAAAAGAAAACGCTTCTCACAATGCAGCGAAGAAAGCGTCATTGTCCAAAATGTCAACAACCTCCGAAGGCAATTGATTCCGTTCGCTAATAGATTTGGGGAAAAAAGAAGATTTAAACTGGTTTGTATTACATTTATATTCACGTACGTTTCGTTCAGTGTTGCCGTTGGTGGCTACTTTGCGCCAAATTGGCTACTTTTGAGCACGGTGTGGCCACAAAAATTTTAAGTTGTCTCCTTGGCCATTTTGGCTACTTTTTGGCTACTTTTAATTTATATTGTGGCGAATGTTTAGCACAAAGAATGTTTATACTTTAGATAAGCACAATATTTTGATCAAGAATTATCTCGGGCTCTGCACTGATGGTGCAAATGCCATGTGTGGCCAACACAATTATTTTTCAGTCGCTTTCATCAAGATAATCAAAACCTAATTTTGATCAAATGCTCGTGTCACATCTTGACCTTGTGGCATCCAAAGTAATGGAAGCAATCCCCTCTGCCGTCGAGCACATGGTTCGAGAAACCCGCAACTACTTCGCGCACAGCAGTTGCAGACAAGAGGCCCATAAAAAGCTGCATGACAGCATGAGAACCAACTGTGAAGAAAAAGACCCGCCCAAAATTTTAGCACTTTCACAAACAAGGTGGCTTGCAATCGCAGACTGCATTGAAAGAACTTTGGCACAATTCGACGCCTTGACAGATTTTTCTGCTAAAGCAGAAGACCGCAACTACAACATCCGCGTTTTGCGCGAGATGTATCGAGATCCAAAGAATTACGCATACCTAGTTTTTCTATGCGTCTGTTCTCCACCGCGTAAAGCGTGTCAACGTCATGTTTCAAAGCAATGTCTCTGACCCGCTGGCACTCTTTCAGGAGCTTGAAAACTTGTACCTAGATACCTTGAAGAGAATTCTGATCCCGTCAGTGGTGCGACACATCAGATCGACAAGCCTTGCTATCCTTGGACCCGGTGAACATGATATCAATCTTCCTCAGTCCATAAACAGCAGACCTGGGAGACGTCTTCAGCGAGAAGCTATCGAAACTTCCAATTGAAGATAAAAAATATGTTCGCGAACGCTGCTTTCATTTCTTAAAGCAAATGGCAGTCCAGATGCAACTACGGCTTCCTAATTCTTCATTCGCACCTTGAAGGTTCGATGCCATAAATCCAGAGATCATAGAGAGTGACAAGAGCCGAGCAGACATACTGAGACTTCCACTTCACTTTTTTGGCTGTTCTTCTCTTGAGCTAGAATCAGAAATTCGTCACCTGCAGTCAGTTTCTAGCACACTAGACCGTACAACATGCCTCAACTTCTGGCACGGAGCAGCCGCTGATACAAGAGCGTTTCTGGAGTGTGCCATTATCCACATCTCGCAGAAGGTGCGCTGAGACTCCTGTCGCTTCAAGTATCGAATGCGGATTCTGAGCGCGTGTTTTCTCAAGTTTCACTAACAAAAACTCAATTGAGAAACAAGATGAAGCTGGACGTCCTTGTGGCGATTCTGAGACTAAAGTTCGGGCTGCGGCTGCAAGAGAAAACGACCTCCACATTTGACGTGCCCATCGAGCTTCTTAAAAAGACTTACCCTCAATTACTCTAGATGTGGGAGCATTTATTCACGTTGATTAAGGCTGTACATAGCCTCATTTTATCACTTCGTATGACGATTCTTTTTTAGAAAAAACGGTGGCGACATTTTTGGCGCCAAGACAAATAAAATGGCTCCTTTTGGCTACTTTTGACCTGTGTTTTGGCTACTTTCACCAACCGCCCAACGGCAACGCTGGTTTCGGCTCGTGATCGACACGATGAGAGATATAATGCGGGGGGAAAATGTAGTTTTCGCGCTGTATACCAGTTCTGCGGTGGTAAATGTTGAAATAATTTTAGCCATAGTTTTTTCCTTCTTTTTTCAAGAGATTCCCAGCCCAAGAATTCTTTCAGACTTGTCATGCTGAGTCGCCTGTTATAATTCCCGGAAACATATCTAGCCGCTACGTTTTGAACTCTTTCAAGTCTATTTCTATCAACAGCAGTTGGCGGGTCCCAGACTGTACACACGTACTCGAGAACAGACCTGATATAAGTTTTGTACAACAAATCTCGCGCTTTGCGGAAATTGTCGGGTGTTGCGTCGTAAAAATCCCAATACTTTACAAGCTTTCCTGTTACGAAATCAACGTGTCTGTGCCAACACAAAGATGGTGTTAGGTATATTCCTAAGTATTTAAATTCAAACACAGTTTGTAGTGGGGTACTGTCAATCATGTATACATTTTTAGGTCCATCTTTTTTTCCTTAAAAACACAAATGTACGGATTTTTCTAGGTTTAGCTTCATATTCCATTCTTGGCACCACCTGTGTATTCTGAATAGGTCGCGTTGCAATGCATAGTTGTCTTCCTCGCTTCTAATTTCTCGATACACAGCGCAGTCGTCTGCAAACAGTCTCATATAAGAAGTGATATTTTCTGCGACGTCATTAATATAAACCAAGAACAACAACGGGCCCAGCACAGACCCTTGTGGGACGCCTGACGTCACGTCAATAGTTTCAGATGCAGCACCATTTACTACCACATATTGGGATCTTAAATTTAAATATTCCTGAATCCACTCAACTATGCGGGGTTTATATTAAAACTATGTACCGTATTTACTCGCACAATGAACGCACTCGCGTAATGAACGCACCCCCAAGTCGGCTCTCAAAATTTCGACTTTTTTTTCACTCGCGTAATAAACGCACCCCCAACTCGGACGTCAAAATTTTGACCCCCTCCCTCCACGCGCGCGAAATGAACGCACTTTTCTATCCTGGTGCAGCGAGGTCGCGAATGCATGGGCAGCGTGAGCGAACAAAACGCCTCGTAAAAGGCGGTAAATAAATTAAAAGAGATCCAACGAAAACAACAAAAAAGGACATAAAGATTTTTTTTTTTTTTTTGCACAGCGCAGTTTGGATTTTGAGTTGCGCGCCGCGCGCAAGGAGTTAAGAAAGAGAAGCGGAGAAGCCCTTGCCTCAGCAAAGCGAAACAAAACAGCTTGCGAAAGGCGGCAAAAAAAGGAAATCCACAAAACCAAGAAAGAAAGGATTTTTTTTTTTTTTGCACAGCGTAGTTTGGTTTTGAGTTGCGCGCCGCGCGCAAGAAGATAGGAAAGAGAAGCGGTGAGGCCCTCGCCTTAGCAAAGCAAAACAACTTGCGAAAGACGGCAAAAAAAAAATAAATCACTGAATTAAGTGAAAAGAAAAAAACAAAGAGGAGCTTTTTTTTTTCTTTTTTCGCACGATGCAGTTTGGTTCCAGGGTCGCGCGCCGCGCACAAGGAGATAAGAAAGAAAAGCAGAGAAGACCTCGCCCAAGCAAAGCGCACATTATGAATATCCTGCCCTCGCCTCCTCCTCGCACTTTGGAAGAGAAGCGAGAAGCCCTCGAAATGAACACACTTTTCTACCCTGGCGCAGCGAGGTCGCGGAAGCATGGGCAAACAAAACAACTTGCGAAAGGCCGGGAAAAAAAAAACCAACGGAAGCAAGAAGAAAAAAAAACATGGAGAGGGGCATTTTTTTTTTGCGCATCGCAGTTTGGCTTTGAAGTCGCCGCGCCGCGCGCAAAGAGAAAAGGAGTTACGTCGATTTTTGCGGGATAAAAGGTCCGTTCATTATGCGAGTAAATACGGTCGCAAAAATTTTACCTCGCGTAATGAACGCACCCCCAACTTTGCCTCGATTTTTCGGAAAAAAAGTTGTTCATTCTGCGAGTAAATACGGTAACTTACAAATAAGTAAGTTGTGGTCTACGCTGATCCAACTTCTCACTTATTTGGTGAACAAACTGTTAGTTTGTTCACCAAATTTGAGACTCCCTGCCGAAAACCATGTTGGTTTGGATTAAACAATGCATGCGCGTCGATGTGTTTTATAATGCTAGTATATAAAATATGTTCTAACGTTTTACGAACAATACTTGTTAGAGAGATGGGTCGGTAATTCGTGACGAGCTCCCTAGGTCCAGATTTATGCACAGGAACAACACAAGCTGTCTTCCAATCGCTGGGAAGGCCACATGTGTTAAGGGACTTGGTAAACAACACACTGGAAGCACGTGCGTGAAAACCGAAAGTACAGTAAACTTTAGTAGTTCGACCTCGGGTAATTCGACTTTTCGTTTAATTCGATCATGTTCAAAAGTCCCGGCGAGCGCCCATACATTTCTATGGGAGGAAAAAGTTTGATAGTTCGAACTCGGGAAGACTCTGCATCAGATAATTCGTCCCGAGCGAATGCGCGCGGGCTCACATTGCACGGCACCACTGGCAGAAAAACCGTGCGGCGAAACACGGGCCCTTCGCTGCAAGGACGAACGTGCGCAAATATGCGCCTGCTCTTTTACGCCATTGAGATGGACCGTAGCGAATGGTACGAGCCAGTGCAACCAATCTGGCGTGGAGTAGCGCGGAGAACATAGCACGTGGTCGGGCGCACACGAGCCAGCGATGAGCCAGCGCGCTCTCGAAGCGTTTTTTCTGTAGCATCGCGTGCGCATAAGTTCTCTTTTCCCTTTTTTTTTTTGTCGCCGACGGTCTGGTTGTTTGGCGCCAAAGTTGGCTCGAAGCTTGCTCAGCGAGCGCTCTCAAAGCGCTTCTCTGTAGCTTTGTGTGCGGTCCATCTGCGCAAAAAAGAAACGCAAATTCTTTTTTTTTTGTGGTTGAGTCGACCTGGGCACGGTGGCAAAGTCAGCTTGTAAAACTTATTTTTTCGTTTGTTTCTTTTTTTTTTTGTATTGAGCGATTTTTGGGGACTGACGTTTAGTTACGCTGCTCTCCGAAGCCTGCATTTGGACACGCGTTTTAAGCGCAGACGGCAGCAGATTATCCGTGAGTACTTTGGACAATAAGAGGAAGTTTAATTTTAACCGTTTTTCTGTCCTTTTTTTAATTCGATCATTCGGATAATTCAACCAAATTTTAAGGTCCCGTCGAGGTTGAATTAACGAAAGTTTACTGTACTCGCGGCAACAGCACCGTCCATTTTGACGACAAGATTATGGACACGAATGAACAATTACACAATGGAGGCGCTCAGTAGCACTTTCAAGAAAAGGTTTACTCTCAATACGAAAGAAATACTTGCTCATCTTGATATATCCTGTGCGTCGTAACCCCATCCAGACAGCGAGACTGCATGATAACACAGCGATAGTGGTTGCTTGCGCCACCCTGTACCCGTGCCGTGTACTTTACTACGACGAGATTGAATGTTGCCAACCAAGCTCTCGTTTCCCGCTAAATCTACCATCGCCACAAACTTTTTCTTCGATTTTGAGTTACTATGGCGCAGTGTGGCACAATTTCGACCGATTTCGTGTTTTTGGCGCAACTAGGCGCAGAAAATTGGGTTTGTATCAAATTGGCGCAGCTGTCACACCCCTGGTTGCACTGATACGAATATTTAAATCTTTGTCATCTGTTGTTTGGGTTTATGGGTTGCTTTTAGCAGATGTGGTTGGCATGATGGGAAAGAGCGTTCACTCATCTGTGCTGGGTGGTTTGGTTCGATTAAATCAGTTGAAAGCTAGCACCTGGGCGCCAGTCCGTGTTGTATGTGTCTCTCCTTTGTCCGTGTCTTTTCATGCTTTTTACTCCTCTAGATCACAATGAACCAACTAGTCTAATCCAAAGTTTTAGTTCTGTACAGGGACTCAGCTCGTCCACCTGAATCGGGAACCAATCCTCTGAGACAAATGGTGAAGCAGCGTCTGCAGGGATGTTCAGCGTTTGATAGTGTAAAGCCTGCAGGACCCATCTTCTGACCCTGCTGGATGTCTGTTCCGTGCTGAACATCCAAAATGGGTGAATTCCATGCACGGGCAAAACTTGTCCCCAGCCCAGACCACTGCGAGGTATTCAAACTCCTGAACAGTGTAGTTTCGTTCAGCGTCATTCAGAGTTCTGCTGATGAAGGAGACTGGCCTGAATTGACCGTCGTGTTCTTGCAGGAACACAGCGGCGATGCCGATGGCATTCGTCTCGATGAAAAAAGGGCGGTTGAGGTCGGGCAGAGAAACCACCGCTTTTTCTTCTAGCCGAGCCTTCAGGGACCTGACGACGATCTGTTGTGGCTGCTTTTATGTCCAGGGGGCGTTTTTCCTAAGCAGCGTTGTCAGTGGTTTTGCAATGTAGGAGAATCTTGGGATAAAGTTCCAGTAATAGCCCACTAATCCCAGAAACGCCTGCAGCTGCTTGATGGATGTTGGGCCGGAGTAGGCCTCAACAGCTTTTCAGGCTGACATCTTTCGAGGGATATCAGATGGCCGAGGAATTTGAGGGACCGTTTGCACACCCTCCATGGGTAGATTGTGAGCCCTGCTTGGGCGATCCAGTGCAGCACGTCCTGCTTGAGGTGGTCCTCGAGGGATTCGGAGTAGACCGAGACGTCAAGAAACGCCATGCAGTGCTTGTGTTTTGGTCGCTCGACTAACAACAACCTCCAATTTCTTGATACACGACTCACCTTTCAAAATGACCACATCTGTTGGATGTATCCACCTAGATCCAAGAAACGAATACTCCAATATGAATCTGCACACTCAAAACTAGCAAAAAGGCATCAGTACGTGTCTTTTCCAAATTTTCATTCAGATAGGCTAGCCATAACATTGGGAGTTCCCCAGGGCAGCATCTTAGGCCCATTGTTATTCATTTTGTACATCAATGACATCGCAAACGTGACTCAAAACACTGATGTAAAACTGGTAATTTACGCGGACGATACCAGCATTTTTTCTTCCCATGACCATATCTGCACTTCCATTTCCGCAATGCAACAAGTGTTAAAACAAATTACTGCCTACACTCAACAACAAATTAAAGTTAAATTGTAGTAAGACCAAGGCTATTTTGTTTAAACCTAGAAAGAAAAGGATAAACGATCCACTTTGTCGTAAAATCAATAATGAACAAATTGAATTTGTAAACTGTATTAAAATACTGGGTGTGTTGATTTCACAAGACATGAGCTGGAATGCTCACATAGATTAGCAAAGCTATCCAAGAGCGGTGGCTTAATAACAAAGTTTAAAACAATACTTCCTACTCATATTAAATGAACTATTTATAAATCGTTAGTTTGTTCCCATTTAAATTAGTGCAACCTTATTTGGGGCACCACAACCAAAACAAACCTGACAAAGTTGCACCTTTTACAAAAAGTAGCTGTTCCCTCTCTTCATCCCACTGCATCATTATTTAAGGCCCTAAAAGTAAAAACAATTCAGCAAATATATGCGTTTTAACAACATATCATAAGGCTGTTCAGCAAAACAACGTTCATTACATTCACTTAGCTAACCTAAAACATTGCATCATCCTGCGCGACCTTAGGCAAAATCAGCCCTGGGTAATCCGTCCATCCCGCACAAATTACCGGGTGTCAGACGCTTCATTTTAATTTGTCCACCATACTAAACACTCTGTACAAAAAGAGTATAAATTTAGAGGCACTTTCACATAAAGGGTTAGTAAATTTGATTTTTTCTCTCAACTCTTTGAATACTGGCATTGTTTTTATCCTGTGGTGCTTTCTTTGTGTATTTGCTGACCGCTCTTGTGGTTTATTGTCGGGTATTGTGTTTTTCTTTTTTGCCTAAAGTGCTCATTACACCAAACATTTGTATAAGATAGTGTCTACATTTATGCAATTATTTTGTTGTTTTTTGTTTTTATTTACCTTTTTGCTGTTCCGAACTGCACGGGGCTGGGACCTTCGTCAAGCTGCTACCCAGCAGCTTTTTGTCCCAGGTCCCCTGTTGTCATGTAAGGAGATGTGACAACAAATAAAACTTGATTTGATTGTGTCAAGTTGTTTGAGCGCTGCCCTGAAAAAGTCCTGCATTCATTGAGCAAGAGAGAGCGCGCAAGTATCAAGGCTCAAGGTGTTGGGCTACCCACCTCCATCCTGTCCGACATTGTTGAATGTAGGATAGAACCAAACAGAACAAGCAAGAGAAGTAGAGAAAAAGAAGTCGACCGGCGGTCGTCCTTTATACCCATTGCATCTCTCATAACTTCAAGAGAATTGCCTCAGT
>JAZHYW010067947.1:0-35263 GCA_037355805.1 Ixodes ricinus
GGGAGCCACTGGCTCCCTCCCCCGAGAAGGCATACGCCGCGGACGTTCCGGCCGGAGTTGTCTGGCTTCGAGCCTGGTCGCTCCGTATCGTGTTGGAGAGACTACGTCACCATGCTGGCCTACTCTCTCGCACTCCTCCGCGCGTCTCCCGTTTTCGGAGACGACTGACGAGGAGAGGTCGGGCCTGCCCTCGGAGTGGACGGCCGTGTGGTCGAGGGAGTCCTGGATTGGACTCCGGGCGACGGGTCGAGTCGCAGCGCGGAGCTCGTCCGACCGGCGATGACTCCACGCTCGTGATTCCCCTGGCCCCGACAGTCGGCGTCCCCACTACCTGTGGACGTCCGTCTGCCGAGAGCCCTGGCCCCGAACTCCTGCGACGACGGGTAGCGGCGTGAGCTCGTCCGACCGGCGATGACTCCGCTCGCAATTACCCCTTTGGCTCTCAGGTCGGCGGGCGCTGCGGGCACACTCTGTGCCTACGGCTCGCTTGACCGCAGTGTGTTGTTGGGGACCCCTGGTACTCAATAAACGCTGTTGGATACCGGGATCATCGTTGTTGGCATGGCGTTGGCCGAACCCGGCGCGGCGACCGCCCTCGCTGGTAGCTGTCGGCCGCGCGGTGGGACGGGCACCGGATTTCCCCTTTGAGCACCGCACCGGTCCCCAGACGTAAAGGTGCGTAATCCTGCCTCCTTTGCCTTTATTCCCCACAACGCAAACAGAAAAGTGGCAACGGCACGACAACTTCGCTGGGAGTGTCTTGCTTACAAATCAGTTTCAGTTTCACGAGCAGTGCCACGCGCAGCTATAAAAGTGAAACCGAGTATGGCAGATGTTTTTTTTTTCCTACTCTGGTAAGGTCAAGAGCTGACTCTCCAATCATTCGAGCAGTTTGCCACCCACCTGACGTCGGTGCAGGAGAGGCAGGGCACCCCGAGGAAGTTGCAGCGCACGAGAGGCAGCACCGTTGACCCCCGCTGGTCGTGCCCCTCCAACCGGTTGGAGGAGGCACACTTGAAGAAGAAGTCGGCCAGGCGACCGCCACAGGCCCTCTTGCTCGCAGCGGCCACCCAGGCGGCCGCGCTCCAGCACATCCGGCCAGCACGAGGGCTCCTGGACGGGGAAGTTCCGTACGCTCTCGCAACGTTGCCCCGAGGGATGTCTAGTCAACGCCACGTTGGCAACGAGGCCCGGATTCTCTACGTCACGTGGGGCTGTGTCAGTCTTTGACTGGGAATCCCATTCAGTCGGCCAGGACAAAAGTCCCAGACAAATGCTCATGCAAAATTTGTGCCCATCCAGAAAATGTTAGTTTGGAACGTGAATCATTCCTCCTTGTAGAAGGGTTCGCATAAGCATTAAACTGCTTTTTCCCTTTTATACGGCACACATTTCCCCACTCCCCAAAGCGTTTTTCCCTATTTGGGACAGCCCCAAACAAGAGCAAGTCCTTAGGTTGCGATGCCAGATTTTGCAAGCTGAAGTAACAAAATCTGCCACTTCTCGCTGAGAACAAACAAGTTTAGCACGCACTATGTTCCCGCAGACGTTCAATGAACTGCGGGAACATAGTGCGTGCTCCTCCCTGGCCCTGCAGCACCTATCCCATGACACAGGAGAGAGAGAATCTACCCTTGCTCGCTCGCCTGCACATCCTCAGTCACCTTCAAGGCTCTCCGTCATTTGCTACAGCTAGTTCCCGGTATCCCTTTTGGCACCATGCACAGTACCGCCTGCTTTGCAATTGGTCTATTGCAAAGGAAAAGCGTGCATGCCCATGATCTGATGATAGTAATAATAATAACCTCTCTTTTAACGTGTGCCCAAACAGGTCAAGGCCTTCAGTGTGGTACTCAACAAATAGAACGCAACTCTAAAAAAAATACAAAAAAAAGGACACATATTGAACTATGCAATTAATATACTGTCGAGATTATGACAAAACGTTGTTATATCACAAAGTCTTTTGTGATGCAATGATTTATATTTTAGTTATGACAGCTTTTACAAAATATTTTAAGGTAGAAGATGTGCCATTGTGTTGCACATGAAACGTGTGGCATCTACGCGCTCTTCATTGGTTAGTTTAGCAACTGGCTTAGCGCGTGGCACTCAGAAGCTATTCGTGGAATGGAGATACGGGCGCTAACCCGGGTTTTGAAAACATGCGGCAGTGTCAAGTTGCTATCTGCCAGATGCAGAGAGATGCCCCCGCAGGGCCTTCCTGTCAATCCCAACAAGCGGCAATGTGTCCTGGCACGCTGGAAAGACGCTTAATAATCTAAATGCTTTCGTTTCAATTCCCACCGGGTGCAAACGGTTTTGAGTCTGATGGCCCCTCAAAAGCCACACTTCTATCCAGGCTACACCTTTGGACTCCAGGAAATGCCCTACACGTAGCCAAAGAATGGCTAGTACGCGGTGGGGCGTGAAAACAGACGGACCTCAACAAGACAGGCAAATCTGTAATTCCATCAACAACCTTATACAAAAACGTTGCGCACTTATTTGTAATGATGCAAAAACTCTGCTTCTATATCGGAGCTTTTTGGGGAGGATAATATTTGGGCTTGACTCAGGGATGAAATATGTGTTCTCCATTGTGAAGCAGGTTTCTGTTTCAAGCTTGCTGTTTTTCTAGATGGGGTTTGGATTGTTTTCAGTTGTGTCTCAAGCTTGTCGGCTTTTAAAAGGGGGGGGGGGTCTGAATGGAGATATCACACATATCACCGGAAAAAAGATCAGTAAACTTTCATAAGAAAATATATACTGGGTGTTTCAACAAAGACTTCTAAAGTACGGTGGTCGAGCAAAAATCTCCTTTCGGGAACCAACTGCCAGTCACGGCGGGGGGATTCCAAGAAGAAGAGTAATGAGGAGAGCAAGTCGTCTGCTCCTTGCGCAGGAGTTGCAGTGACGTCAGAACGGCGCCAAGCTCTGATTGGCTCGGATTGAATCAGGAGAGTGGGTATATCCTAAATGTTATAGATGCCTCGAGCTCTACCCACCATTTTTGTTTTCAATCAGCCATTAACAGCTCGGCGCTCTGACATCATCGCAACACCTCTGCAACAAGCAGACAAACTAGCGCTCCACATTGGCTAACTAATAAACTAAAATTTACTAAATAACTTTATAATTTTTATTTATTTATTTATAAATACTACATACTCCAATTTGGAGACATGGTAGGAGTGAAAAAACACTTCAAATACACAGAAAACAACAGTCCAACAGCCGACAGTGCCTAAAAATGAACAATGGGCTCTCATGTAAATACACTTCGAAGCATAGATACAAAGTTTTACCACGCCAATAGAACAAAAAGGTACACAAGAAAGAAACAAAAGAATACGCCCTACATATCACAGTCACAGCTCACAAAAATAATACACACTGAGCAAAGGAAAAAATTACAGGTAGTTGTTTAAGCGATTAACAAATTCTGGCAAGCTGCAAGAATGAACCATTTCCTCGGGTAACTTGTTCCACTCATTGACTGTTCGCGGAAAAAATGAGTACTTAAAAGCATCTATTCTGCAGCTAAACTCGGCGAAGGCTCTGCTATTTCGATTTCTGGAAGGATATCTTGGGACCCCAAGTGGTGTTATGTACAAAGATTGATTCAGGTTTACATGACCGGAACTTAGACTGAACATAAACTTCAATCTGTCTACCTTACGTCTATGCTGCAATGTAGGCAAGCCTGCCTGCTGATAAAGGGCTGAGACTGAGTCAAGACGACCATATTTGTTAAAAATAAAACGGAGTGCTCTTTTTTGTACATTTTCAAGTAAGGAAATATTCTGTGCAGTGTAGGGATCCCATACGACCGCAGCATATTCGAGAGTAGAACGAATAAATGTCTTATAAGCGGTCAGTTTAATATCCACGCTAGCTTGTTTGAAATTTCGACGCAAGTACCATAGTTTCGACAGTGCCTTACGCACTATGTAGTTAACATGAGTATTGCAACGTAAATCGTTACTAATTAGAACTCCAAGGTACTTATAGGACGAGACTTCAGAAAGGATATGACTCTCCAATGCGTATTGATAAGTTAGAAGTTTGCGTTTGCGAGTAATGTGCATGTAGACACTTTTTATGGGGTTTAATAACATTTGCCAGGTCGAGCACCAAGCCTGAATTTTGCCAAGGCAAGTATTAAGTTGAACTTGGTCATTTACATCACGGACTTCAGTGTACAATATGGCGTCATCGGCAAACAAGCGTAATTTCACAGGAATGTTACGAGTAATATCAGTTTATGAAAATCAAGAATAAGAGAGGTCCAAGGACGGAACCTTGCGGAACGCCTGATATTACCGAAGCATCTGAAGATCGGGAACCGCCAATTTCAACAAACTGGGATCGTGATTCTAGGTAGCCTCGTAGCCAGTTAATTATATGATCATTTCTCAAGATGGACTGTAATTTTACAAGCAACTTAATGTGAGATACCTTGTCAAAAGCTTTAGATAGATCAAGAAATATTACATCAATTTGCCCGGTACGGTTAAGAGAGGTACTAAATTCATGAATCGTTTCAATAAGCTGGGTCGTGGTGGACAGACCTTTACGAAAGCCATGTTGATTGGGACAAAAAAAACGGTTGAGCTCCAAGTGGCTTATGATGTGTTTAAAAATAATGTGTTCCATTAGCTTCGAACACGAACATAAAATAGAAATTGGCCTGTAATTGCTAACTAGTTGGCGGGGTCCATCTTTATGAATGGGAATGACCTTGGCTGACTTCCAGTCATGTGGCAACTTTCCTGAGGACAATGATTCTTCAAAAAGTTTATGTAAAAACTTTGCACACCACTCAGCATAGCGGACAAAAAAAGCATTGGGAATGCTGTCGACCCCAGGACCCTTCTTCGTATCAAGGTTTAGAAGATAAGATAAGACGCCTTCGTAAGAAATGTTAATATCTGGCAGGGGGTTAAAGCTGACGGCATCTGTCATACAGGGCGAATCACCATTGTCAATGGTAAAAACCGTCGAAAAGTAATCATTAAAGCATTCCGCGATTACGCCGGGATCATTGACGGTAATATCAGATATGGAAAGACAGCTGACAGAGTGTTTCTTCGGTGATAGGTATCTCCAAAATTTTGCTGGTGATGACTTGAGGAAGTTGTGCAAAGTAACGCTGAAAAATTTATCTTTTTCGTTTGATATCATGAATTTCAGTTTGTCATTCAAGTCTGCTACAGGTGCCGACTTCTTTTTTAATCGCTTAATTTGTCTAGTCAAGTGCAAAATTTCGCGGTTAATCCACGGGTTACGTTTTCCGGACACAACCTTACGAGTCGGCACAAATGTATGCAGACAGTGATGAATAGTGTCCTTGACGAAGAGCCACAATTCATCAATACTATAGTTATTCGTAAAGCACATGTTTTCAAAAGAGTCAAAGGCCAGTTCAAGAACGTCAAGGACAGATTCATCACTCGCTTTCGAGAAGTCGTAAACATAATGCTGCACCCGAGCAGGCACAGGTGCGGCTCTCTTGTTAGGCCAGATGCACTCAAAGATAACGATTAATCAAGAAACGAAAATGATTAAACGATTAATCAAAGAAAATAAACAGATAGTTCCAATTAGAAACTTGATGGGTATCAACTAAAATCACTAAATAAGTCAATTTTAAAATGTATTTTTGGGCCATATGCACTTCATTTTCTGGGTCTGAAAAATGCACTCGATTTGGACGCGCTTTTTTGTTTATTATCATCCGCGTTTTCGCTCTGCCTGCCTCGCACGTGTAGCACAAGGGGTAGCTATAGCACGCGTGTTAGTTTTATGGATTTAGTTGTCGTCGATGATGCCCGTCGAGTTTCTAATTAGAGCCATACATTTAATATTTAAACACTAAATTGTAAATCTTAATCAATTACTTCCGCCCCCCAGACGTGTGTCCCACCTACCCTGTCCAGCAGGAAGCAGCCCTGGCCGCAGGTGGCGCACCGGACCCGGAGTTTGCCGGGCTCTACCCGTCCGCAGGGGCTCTTGCAGTACACAAAGAACAGGGTCTTGTCCACCTCTGGAAAACCCCTTCGCATGAGCCTCCAAGCCGGCTCCGAACCGGCGTGTTGACCCCACACGTGGTCCCTCCGTCTTCCCCAACTTCCACAACCTACGATCGCGACAGCACAATGCACCGGCACTTGCGATGTAATCCGTTGCTCCTTCGGGACCATTTCTGATGCGTGGGGGGTGTGAGATTCCAAACACGCCGGTCTAAGACGCATTGCAGGCGCCGTACCATGGCCAAAGTATCTCCTACCCGAAACAATGCTGCCTGCCGTGCGGCCCCGCACTGCACGCCAGTCTCTCCTGTCGGTCGGAGAACACGTAAGTACTCTTACGTGGAATACAAGATCCCGGAAACTTTTCGCATGAAAACATCTCCGGTCGTGACATCGGAAGAAATCTACAGAACCGACGTGACAAAAATGGGAAACGGGAGTGCTACGTCGTCGCCTTAACCGACGTGACAAAAATGGGAAACGGGAGTGCTACGTGCGTCGCCTTTGAGTGTATACATGGGTTGCACATGACGTCATTCAAAGAGCGCTCCGATGACCACCAGACAAGAGGGGAAGAGGGAGCTCCTCCTATCAGGATCCTCTTTTGTGCCTCCCCTATTTGCACAGACGTCGCTATTCTCCTTCCAGAAGATTACAGAAGGTTGACCTGTCACTCAAAATTCCCTCGTGAGAATGTTTAAGAGTATACCTAGACCTAGAGAAAAACAAAGGCCAACCTTCACACCTGTTGCACTCCCGTATGTCCATGGCTTGTGAATCAAGAGCACTGCCAATGAGTTTGATGTGCCTGTCGTCTTCTCGGCGCCATCTAAGCTGTGTCGCCTTTGTGCCTCTGTGAGTAGAGCGGGACGCCGTTCAGTGTGACAGCAAACATCGCACTCCGTATGTTGCATGTGCAAACGGGGTTGTGTACTAGATTCCTCTGTCCCGTGGCAGGGTGTATATTGGCCAGACGGGCGGATATGTATTCTATACAAGGGCAAGGGAACATTGTCTCTCTCTGCGTTCTTCTCCCTCGAAGAACCTGGTGGTCCATTGTAGTAGATGTGGCTGCTTGCCGCCATTCCATGACATTAAGATTTTGTTTCGACACAAAAGGAGACTGCGAGAGAGATAGGCGAAGCATATTTTATGGCGACTCATAAAGCGGATCTCGTCTGCGAGCGCTCCTTCCATTGCCCTCGTAGGTGACGAAGTAGATTTCATTAAAAGGTGTGGCAGATACGTGCGACTGTATGTAGGCGTAGCTCATGCCGGATGTTATCGGTTTGCTTTTTTGGTTATCTTCCCTCGCCCTTTTCATGCTTATTTCTGTTTTTGCGCAGTAATAAACTTTCAGTAGTAAGTGAGTGTCCCGTCTGTGTGCTTCCTCATCCTATGTTTTTTAGCGCTGTTCTTACCAAACAAGTATGAACCACCACACAAGGGTGTCTCTCTCAAAATTGAAGAAACATGTAGGACAATGATGACACAACCGCATCTTGTGAAAGATGCCATTGTGTCGTCTTCGTCCTACGTGTTTCTTCTTTCTTGAACCGCACCAACCCAGGCTCCATCCACGTCTCGCTCACCCGCCGTGCTTGCCAGACGCTCCTCTTCCGTCAGCTGTGCCTTGGCCAGGCTTCCTCCCAAAGGGGCACAGCACATCTCAGCACTGACAACCGGCTCTGCACCGGGCGTGGCGCAGGCTGCAGACCGCACGGCGTGGACGGTCGTGTACTCCTCGATGTTGCAGTCCTGCGTCCAACACGAGGTCACTTGGACATGTCCTAGGTGACGTCCCTGAAGCCGAGACAATGGAAGGGACACACGCAAAGACGGCAGTCCCCGTTTCCACGCATCTTTGTTTTCCTTCCCTGTCTCGGGTTCAGCCATGCCAAGTATTCCCCAGCTTGCCTGCGCGCTCAATCTTCTTGCACCTCCGAGACAACGAGGCCGTATGTGCTGAATTCCTTCCGTCACCAGCAGAGGACACTGTGGGGCACAGAATACACGGCCCTTGTGCCCGTGTTTTGGTAAGGGAGCACAGGAAGTCCAGCATTATGGCCTTGTTATCCAGGAAGTGTTAGAAAGTAAAAGCATGTACAGACAATGCTTTTGCGAGCCTGTACGTGATTTTGTATTAGTTTACTGCGCAATAAAAATCTATTATTATCATTATATTGATCCCGTACATAATGGACGTCACATGGCGCTGTGCTCCAAACAAATCCTGCTACGGACAAATATGTGTTTTTTTTGTAAGCATTGTGTCTCCTGAATATTAATCATAGAAGACTTTTTCTGTTGTCTCAGTGCCAAAATCCATTATAAAAGCCCGTGATGAAGTTTCCCAACCGGTTTTGCCTCGCTGGCAGACGGCACGATGGCTTCTCGGGTTCAATGTTTTAGAGTGCAGCTCTTAGGCACCCGTTTCCGGCTGGGAGCGGCGTTGGCGTAACGCGTCGGCATGACGCGTCAGCGTCGCTGTCGGCGGAGTTGCGTGGTCCATTATGTGAAACGTCCCATAATGCACCACGCGGGAGGGAGGAGGAGGAGGGGAGGAGGGGAGGGACGGAGGATAGAGGAGGAGGATGAAAAAGAGGGAGAGGGGGCGAGGAGCACGGGAGGAGTAGATGGAGAAGGAGGGGCATACCGTCCCCTCCTCGAGAGCTGTACTCTATGCAACGTTACAGGGAGTTGTAGACATCTTTCATCTTTTCTTTTTTTTTTTTCACCGAGTATGCGACTCCGGTTAAATTAAGTTGGTGATGAATGATGATTCTCAAGGTCAACTTCCTGCGACATATTGGAACCGAAGGGGGCACGTGCACAACTTCGATAGAAGCTCAGAGGAGCGAGCGCGCGAACGCCTGCCCACGGAGGTTCCGCAATATTTGAGAAGGATAAAAACACTCTAAAAGCCAAATCACGTACGACTGACGACGTAAGAGTGTATCAACATTGAGTGCAGACCAGCAAACAAGGCCAGGACATGTTTCAAGGAGTTCCGATAATCACAGTTGCTTCAGTGCACATTTGTGAGATCAAATGATCTCTCCGTAACAGATATTTAAGTTACCAGATCTTTTTATCCAGCTCTTTCGCTATTTGGGGTCTGTCTGAAAGCAGAAGAATCAGCAGGATTCTTCTTCAGTACGAGGTTTACAAGCAGGTATGACACACACACCTAAATATAATGTTTCCTGCGAAATAAAAAAGGGTCCTTATGTTCTAAGAGGACTTTTTCACGCTGTATTTTTAGCAGATCTCCATATGTGTAATGATTTTCGTCAGACAGTATCTCGTTTCGCACAGAAATAAAATCAATTTTCATAAACCTGACGAGTTTTCTTAGAGCTGGTGGAAACCTATTAAATACAAGTTCAATATCGTAACATTTTGGAAACGATTCAGGCTGTTCCAGTCGGCATCCCTCGGTCACTTTGTATGCGTTTGTCGTCTGCATCTCGAGATGTCTCGAGGACCGGAAGTTGCCGTCTCAAATATTTCAGAAACAGCCATCACTCGGCAAACTTCTGTCGTGGTAAGTGTGAAATCTAAACTTCCAATATTTATTCTTTTTAGACGTTTAAATTCTAAGTTTTTAACAATGGTTCTTTCAGAGTGAAATACAGTACCATGTATTCGTCCATAACAACACCCCCTAGCAATGGTTCGTTTGGAGCAGTAGGGTCACACTTATGGGGTCGATTCCTCCGAAAGACTCCTTGCCGAGCCATTTGTATCGAAAGGACAAACCTCTTCTTCCTTAACTCAATTGGAAGGCGATGGTTAAGCACGACCGTGCTGTACCGAGCGTCATCATAATTAATGTTGATTTACGGTGAAATGTCCAATGTCAGAGAGCCCTAAATGCCTAATGCTGCCCAAAGCGCAGCAGACCTAGCTAACACCTGACCTAGTACAGTAAACTCTCACTTGAGCAAACTCCGAGGGACCCAAGGGAACAATTCACTTAACTGAAAGTTAACTAAACTGAATATATTCACTAGAACATGGAACAGCATAGGGCTACAGCATACATTGAGTCAAAAGTGTGAAATGCAATCTATGGAGTCATGTACATCTATATATACAAATTGCATAACAGTTACAATGCTGCCGTTCTCATTTTGAAAAATATCTGTAATTTTCTTTTGCACCGGCGCTCTTAAAGCGCATGAAGTAACAAAGCTGTCCAGAGAGTCTATGTTTTTTTGCACTTTCTCCGGCACAGCTTGTTGCGGTGGACAAAGCCAAACTGCAACAACATCGTCCACTGGGCCAAAATGTCCCGTGCAGTGTCGTTTCCTGTTGGGATTGAACGCAGTTTCTCCTTCAAGCTTCGACTTTTGCTTCACTAGTGCTGACAACGTCGACAGGTAGAATCCCATAGTCCTTCGCAACGTCCACTTGCCTTTGACCAGACGCTGAAGGATTTTGAGCTTGTCTGATAAAGACAACCGCTTCCGTTGCATCCTACTCATTACGAAAGTGGGTGCACAAACTGCCGTCCTTACCCAACACTAAGATGGCCGAACGGAACCAAGAAAAAACAGACACACCACGTGGTTCGTTTTCCTCTCCCGCTTTGCCTCGGCGGCCCTGGAAACACCAGCGATGATACGCCACCGCTGCAGAGGCATCGGCATACGCCACAACTGCAGAGCACAAACTCGTTGAACCAATTGCAGAAATAATCGTGGGTCCACCCATCAAGTTCGTTCAACTGAAATATTCACTATTCCGAAATTTGTTTTTCATTTAACAAACATTCTTGTGTAGAACGCATTGGAAAGCCTCCGGGATTTTTTTCAAGTTTGTTATCCTGAAATATTCGTTAAACCGACATTTGCTCGAGTGAGAGTTTACTGTACATGGCCCATGATGGACACCAACTGGTACATGAAGCAATAAATAGTTTTACAATTTAAATATTTTTATCAAACTTTGCATTGAGAAAAAAAAGATGCTTCTAGAGAGCTTTCCATACACAGAAGAGAACACATATATGGTGTTCTTCAACATACTAAAACTTGAGACTGAGGCAAAAGGGGGACAAACACAATGCCTCACTGCATTTCATGTCAACTTTTTAACTAATGTAGTAAAAGCTTTGTATGTACCCTTGTCATAGGAGTGAAGCTTTTATTATATTAATACAGCGTGTCCTTACTGCTCTCCCTAGAAATCTGGGTTTCGGGCTGAAATATTCAGCTATTGGAACGTTCAAGCTAGGTTCAAGGTTGCACTTAATCATTGACCACATACTTACACTGAAGCCTTCCATTATTACGTGTTAACCTAGGCTGTGATCTCTCCGTGAAAGCTCTAACCGGTGCGTGAACTCGAAACACATATTCTAGATATGATTTGTGCGTGACGATCTGATAGCAACCATGCTCTATGATCACGGGTGACTAAGCTAGCTCTAGTCACATAGCGAGGTTTGTTTTTTCTTCTGGGTGACGATCTGATAACATTGCCCTACAATCTCGAGATATGTTTTGTGTGTGTAGACAATCACATGACAATCACCGTATGATATCACAAGTAATCAAGTGAGCAAACCTTCCGACAGGCCGATCCTAACCAAAAATAACCCATAGGACCAGTTTGACACGTCCATGCAGGCCCCGAAAGAGAGTGCACCGAGAACCTGAGGAAGAGAGTGTGCGAGGACGTCGAACGCCCAGCTCTTGTTGGAACGATTAGTGGGTGGTAATAAGAATAATCATCTTTATTTGCAGAAGGAGTTTTACCCCAAGTGGCTTGCTCGGCTAGAGCAGAAAGGCCCGTATGCTTGAGTGTCTGCTAGCCAGCCACCTGGAGCAAGATTGTGCGATGATCACATGATGTGATGCGAGGATGGATGTTAACCCTTTGCAATGCGCTTATGCCACCAAGCCTAAGTCTAAAAAGACAAACATATGATTCCTCCACCCTTCTGAGCCAATTTTTTCCCCCTAAATATCACCAGGTGGTGTGGGATATCACCAGGATGACCTGTAAACAGTGGCAGCAAGGTTGTGATGTGCTTTCCTGCCAAATTTAGCGGAAACTGAATTGTTGCATAGGTCATGAGACGTAAATTTTCCGCTAAATTTGGCGGGGAAACTGAAGTGGCGCATAGGTCTCGTGACGTGAATTTTTCAGCTACATTTAGTGAGGAAAGTGTTTCGTTTACGCTCACGCCATCGCGAAAGTGGGGAAAGGGCCACTAACAGCTGCCACTGTAAAATAACACATAACAAAAACAACATTAAAGAGAACATTAGACACACCTTAGAAAAAGGAAGGGTGGCTGAATCTGTCGGTCAGTAGGGAGGGTGGAAAAAAGAGTCCCCAAGGCTGGCGGGGAGCACAGCCGCGGATCTGGCTGGCCGGACAGCTTCCTATTCCGATGTAGGGATGAAGGGGCGTGCCCTCCCCTTCAGAGTCCAGGCGCTGCTGAAGGCTCTGCCACCCAAGAGCAGTAAGCCGCGCCTCATACGAGGGGTGCATGAGAAAATAAAGGGTGGCTCGATACTGCCTTTGAGTCTGTCGACCAGGGGGGCTATGTTCGACAGATGTTTCTCCTAAAAAGAAACACAAGTGACGATATTGCGTCTGATTGGTTAGAGGTTCAAATTTCTTTGGTCATTTAGAGCCTCTAACCAATCCGAACGCGATATCATCACTTCAATTTCTTTAGAAGAAACGAAACATTTGTCGACAGCTGTGCCTGAAATGGGCACCATACCTAACAGTACTCAAGCCTAGGCGTTATACAGTGCACGAAACGTTTAACAGGGTAGAGTTGGGTGTGCTTTTGAAACAGATTTTGGTGATGAGCATTGATGCGACCTCAAGCTTTGTCTCCACTGCATCCGTAGAAAGCGTCAAAACGCCGGCTTTCGCATTCGAGTTCAGTGGATACAAGCTTTGGTCGACCCCCTCGAACAAGAGCTCGCCCCCTCTCCTTCAGTTAGGCCCTTGCCTTGAAGTAGGCGTCATCGCGGAGTTCCTTTCCGGCAAATATGACGCGCAGCTCTTGGACAGGGACGTCGAGCTGGGAAGCCAGGCGCTCCTTCATGGCCTTCACGGTGCAGTCGCGCTTGACGGTCACCGAGATCGCCAGGTTGGTGGAGAACTGGACGTTGATCGTCACCTCGTCCATGGCCACGTGTGGCGGAGGCCACCCTCGTCGCAGAAAAGCCAATGGTCTCTGGAAAGTCGACGCCAGGACGTACAGCAACCACCGCAGAAGGAGGCCGCCATGCAGCGATTGTTGTTGTTGGCCTCGTTCGCTGATCTCCTTGGCGCTGAGCCGCAGCTATGGGCTGCCTGGAGCGCGTCTCCGACCTCGTTGGTTTACCCCCGTTTAACCGCATCCAAAAAAGTGGTCCCTCAATTTCCGCCTGCTTTGACAATGTGCACTGGATCCTGCAGCAACCATTAATTATTTATCGTGCAAAACAAAACAAAACATTCGCCTGCAAACACTTGTAAGTTTTGCAAATTACAAAAAAAGAAAAAAAAACGATATGTTTGCTTATATTTGTGTCTCCCACCTCCGTGAGTCTGCTCGAAATGATTTCGGCAAATTCAAACAAATCAAGATACTTCACAAGGTAACGAGGTAACACTGAACACGACTGCTGCGCCCCGATTTGCAAGGGTAGCTGTGAATGCGTGAACCAGATCTAGCGTAGGTGGCGTAGGCGTAGGTTCCAAAGCGCGCGCAGTGCATCTGGTAGTTTGAATTCTTGCAGGAACCGCCGACCGCTGCGTTGACTGTGTCAACTGTGTTTGGAACGTTCCGGAACCTTTCGGAGCTCGACAAGGTAGCGGTAGGCCCCTGTCAGTACCACCCAAAGGTTGGCTTAAATCCTCGTTCGTACGTACCGCGTACTCGTTGAAAACCTCGAGAAAATGGGTGAGTCCTTTGCTGTGGCTGTTGTCATTTCGTGCTGTCTGCCTACTGCGTTTGGTGCATGGAAGTCTCGTGCGACGAACGAGACGCGGGTGCGACTGCCAAGGCCCTTCCATCTTTCGGGAGCGACCTTGGAAGTAATTTTAGCAAACCGTTACCGTGTTCGGCGTGCACTAACGGAGCATTTTGGTGCTTTTAAGCGCGCGCCCGGCTGATACCGGGACCGCGGGTTCGAAAGCTACGCAGAACACGGTTTCCAAACGAGACATATTCGACAAGTCTGAGTCAGAATGGTAGATTATTGCAGTCTGATGAAGAAACAGAGTGATTTGACACATTGGCTGGCTCCAGAGTTGGATGGATTTTTTTTTCTTATATCCTTATAACACAAATCTTGGTTGGATGTTTTCTTTTATAATTATAACACTGTTGTTTGGATGGATTTTTTTTATCCTTATAACTCTGTTATCTGCAGATTTGTACACCAGTGATGTGCTCTTTTTCGTCATCATTGAAAGTGCAGCCCCTACGCACTCTGGAAACAAACTTATGCTAACCTCTGTTTACATATTTAAATGACATATGGGAAGCTGAAGCTGTGGTAGAGACGAGCTAGTGGTGATTTCTGGCGTATTTTCACCCTGTGAATAGGAGTATTGCAAGAATTTGACCCGAGCATTTTAATAAAAAATAGTTGAGTGCAAGAAAGCAGAAAAACCAATAGCTGGGTGTGACGTCATACCAGAGGCTTCAGCACGAGCTGAGGTTAACTTAGAGGCGGTAAACCAAGCTGACCGAAAATGGCACCCCCGGTAGCTGCCATCTTGCCTGTTTGCCACATTAGTGATCACGTGACGGTAAGATGGCTAAGCCATGAAGGTGGGCCAGATTAGATTGACCAGAATCGCGGTCAGCACATGGGTGCTCTGGGGCTGCGTTCCAGTGCTTACTCGGATAGAGCGGGGTTGTTCCGGCAGGATCAAGTCGCGTGACAGAGACAGAGACAGCAATGCTGGGCGCAGGTAGGTTTTCGATATGATTGTAAACCTGAGACTGGGGCAGAAAGAGAACACAACAGAAGGTAGAAAAAGAGGAGCAGCGTCTCCTCTTTCTACCTTCTGTTGTATCTCATCTCAGTTCGTCTATGTTCAACTTACACCAGCTCGCCTGCACTCTGACTGTTTTTAGGTTTCCCGACGCTGACGGGTATAGGGAACTTTATTCAGGAGTGAGATAGAAGCTGCGTTCGGTTTACTTGCACCTCCTGCACGGTGCAGAAAAGTGTATGGGCGGTCTGCTTCGGTCGTATCTTAATACACATACAGGATGCACTGCCTCTACCGCACCTCTCCACCGGTGCAGGAAGGTGAAGTAAATCGATTACAGCTTCTGTCTCACTCTGCGGTGAAGTCTCGTACATTTGCGTTAGACTAAACTCTGCGTCAACAATGCTGTCTCTGTATTGTCACGTGACTTGATCTGCGGGTGACTTCGGCTCCATTGACCGAGTTGAACGCACACCCCGAGTGCCCGTCTGCTGACGCGATCCGGCCAATCTGATCTAGCCCACCGCTGAAACAGCATCTTAAATCACGTGATCAATAATGTGGCAAACGGGCAAGATGGCTGGCAGCCGGGGGGGGTGCCATTTCCGCTACGAGCAGTGGGTTCCGGTTTACCGCTCTAAGAGTAAGACTCCAAGCTCGTTGGCTTCAGCCAACATTTACCTCAGTTAGTAGAACTCCCATGGACCCCCTCATTCACATCAGTCCACCTCCCGTCGTTTGATGCGCCCTCTCAGATTGTTGCTGCAAAACTGCAATTCTATAGAGCAGTGGTTCTCAGATGGGGTTCTGCAGACCTCTATAGAGCCATTTCTTGGGTCTGGAAAGCCCTCACCTCAACTTTAACTCCACCCCTCTTTTTAAAAAAAAAAAAGTATATTGTTCATTGTTGTCCCTGGCTAGGTGGTGCAGCAAGCTACCGCCCGTTGTAGAGGGTGAAAGCCATTACAATGGGCCGTATATGCTAGAGAGTTTGGCCATCCATTGGAAAGTGTAGGAGACAAATCAGGAGGCGCCTTTGGCCGAAAGCGGGCTGGGCGTGTTCAGACGTCTTCAAATTCGAATGTGGCCAACCAGAAGCTGGAAGTTATACCCTGCCGGTGGTCTTGAGAACAAACTTAAAAGTGCATAGGAGAGCTCTCTGTGACTGAAAATATGGTGCACGTGATGTTTCAATCACGGTCATCCAAAATCGTGGCGGAAGAGTGTGACTAGCAGAACGGTAACACATAATCCGTATCGCCAGGCACTGAGGGCCGGGAATCTGCCGTCCGAGCGGTCATACTCTGTCCGAGCAAAACGGAGTTGAGCGGCACATTCGTTTCTTACATCTTTCTGCATGATCATGATTGAAACATCACATGCACCCTATTTTCAACCATGAAGGGTTACTACATTTAACTCTTACGCGCTTATTGAGACCATATACCTATGATTACAGCTCTTTCTCGCTACCACTGCTAGGGGATTCTTTCGGCTTCTGGTTGACCAAGAGAGCATGTCGAGCCCTCTTTCTCTGCGTCTGGTGCACGCCCTGGCTCTGCCCACGCCTCCCATTGACCAAACTCTCTATACACTGCTCTGGTTACAATCTATCCGTCCATCCATCGTTTTTCATTGATGCTTCTCACTTGCGTTCATAACAGCTAAAAGAATGCCCACCTGGCACTGCAGTTAGTTTGAGAGGTCCCCGACACATCCATACTTGAGAACCACTGCTATAAAGCATGGTGGAATGCCATCTAGATACTGGCATGACAACACATGCCATCCATAGAATACACCGCAGTTACCATAAAAGCCATCCTCAAACCGGTGGCGCATCAGACGAGAGGCAAGCCGTGGGGGCAGAGAGGGTGGTACTGCTTGTGCTAGCAGCGTGTATGGGCAGTTCCGTAACTGAGCTAATCTAGTAACATTTGTGTCAGATGGCTTGTGTATGCCGTTTGTGAGGAATGCTTGCAGTGCTTTGGACTGCTCGTGTAAGGCTTGCGAAAGGCGCGGAAATGTTGACATCTCTGTACATTACGTCACGGTTCTCACCTCCAATCAAATGTGCCGGGTAGGAGGGGCTTCAGCGATATTTTATAAGTGCTGTTGTGGGCTTCTTGGCGCATCATTTTGATATATAATTTTGATATTCGTGATCTTGGAGGCAAACAAAGACAATTTGGGGGGACACTACCCAGAAAAAAGATTTCTGCAAAAAAAGTTGATTTTGGAAAATGCCATGCTTCACCACCAACATCTGAGAGTATTCCCAGAAAGTTTCATTAGTTTACACTGCATAGTTAATTTTTTATAAATCATTTTCGGTCCACCGAAACTAAAGAAAAGGTAGGGGTTGGAGCTCTTCAAATGCATTTTCTCCGTTCCACTTTTGGCATAAATTTCACTTTAGGAAAACTATCATTTTTTAATGGGACAAGAGGAAAGACCCGCTCATTGTTTTTTCCTAACTGGAATTTTACAGGCAATGCAACTGTGGAATTGTTTTTTGACCTTGTGGATGTATTTTATGAAAGATGTTAAGGTTTTGTCGATTGACATAAAAGGCAAACAATTTATTTGATTTTTCACTGCGATGTTAGCATAAAATGAATTACTTTTTGGAAATTTTGTTTTCACAGTTGCACTCTCCAGGCATTCTGCTGCAGATCTACAGTAGAAAAATGTTGGGTATTACATTAGTTTCTCAATCGATAGTTTTCCTAAACAAAGTCAGTGTGTTCCTGATAAAAACGACTATAATTTATTTCACAATTCATGTACACTAATGAAACTTTGCACTGCATTCTGCCTTGCAACTGCCAGTATATACTGTAAATTTCATTCATATGAAGCCACAGGTTCAAAAGTTGACCCTGTTGGGTAGTGTCTCCCTTAAGTGTTTTTGCTCGAATACAGATCCGCTTCAGTTTCCCTTTAATGCACAAAGTCGGATCTTTTATGGGATCACAGTGCCTCTTGCCTCAAATGTTTCATAATTGCAGCAGCAAGTTTCCTCTGTTGTGGTGCGTATTGATCCCGGCAGTTTGTTTTGCAATGATCAAACAGCTCGTCTGCAACCCTGGAACTGCCAGAAAAGTTGCCCCATTCAAGATACTTCTAAGAGGCACAGGTCCTGCATTAAACCCGCAATCGTTGGTATTGAGGTGCAGTTAATGCAGCTGACGTTTGAGTCTTGGCTTGTCATTACAGAGAAGGCAGCCATCGTTGTTTGCTCTTCAGAGTGAATTTTGTAGTCAGGTGCTGCGTTACACACCCTGCAGTTCTGTCTGTGCAAATGTGAGACTGCTTTGTTTATACCAGATATTAATCTGGTGCTCAAACACTTTATAAATGCGTTCAGAATGGGGAAGTTAGTGAAGACCAAGAGTAAAAAGGGCTAGAAAATGCACGGGACCATGTCCTTAGTTCAAGGATATGGTCCCGAGCATTTTTCTGGTCATTTCTACTCTTTGTCAACTAACTTGCCACATTCTGAACACATTTATAATTTCAACAGCCGACCAAACCGCACAAGTAGAGTCACATTGTGTTAACAGCTTCGGGCTTTTGTAAGGGCACGAGTAGGCTAATTTTCTGTGCACAGGGTTTTGATAAACGCGAGAAATGTAACGGTTAAAAGAATGAGGGATTGCTACCCTATAGTTTTAGCAAACGTCTCGACAGCAGGTTAGTCTCGTCTGTTTTTGTAGATTCAAATGTTAGCATGCAGTATTATGTTAAAATTTCTGAAGCCCCAAATAAGATTTCAGCATAAAGTGAAGGGCATGATCCGTGCCAACATGCAGGGAGAAATGGGATTTTAAAACTGGTTTGTAAAATTCTGGGGGGGGGGGGGGGAGGGAGGGAGGGAGGGAGGGGGAGGGAGGGAGGGAGGGAGGAGGGAGGAGGGAGGGGAGGGAGGGGTGTTCGGTAGTCAAGTTTGCGTGAGCTGCAGCTCGGAGCCTGTGAAGCGATGGTTTGTGATGCACAACCCAGGGATCCTCGATGTAGTTGCCACCGCTGCCCATTTTGATCCAGTGAGCATCGTACCGGCGTGCTGTTGCGCATCACTGCTGTCTGAAGCATGTCCAAGACCCCAGGCTGGCAGTGGTGCTGCACTGGCTAAATGTTTGGTCTACAGTGTCACGCACTGGAAATCCATTGGGACCGACCAACTTTCGGCTATTTAAACATACACACAATGCAGTGAACTTGGTAAATGCTAATCCAGCTTCACTTTAATGCCCCAGTTTGGTGCTTCTAAAGGCGAAGATTTTTGCCTTTGAGAAAGATGACCCTTCTCGTTGAAAGGTGCAAGGCTTATATGGTGCACTGAATTTGATTAGACAGCTTTGAGTAGTGCCTTTGACAGTGAGCGACCCTTCTGCCCTGGACAGACCACAGGTCGCTACTGGGACGCCTGGGAGGAAAGGCTGCACGACTGAGGCAGTTTGACGAGACGGCCGACCAGGTTGTGCGGAGGATTGAGCAGACTTCAGCCCTGCTGGAAGAGAGGTGATGCTGTTCCTCACCGGCCATGTTGTACGCCCTCTCATCGGACAAACCTCTAGCAAGTTTTGCTGACAGAAAAATTGACAGTCTCTTTGGCACTTTTAAAGACATTCAAATGCATAGCATTTCTAGGGTCTTCCCTTGCTTCTCCTTTGGCTTACGCAGCAGGTGAGGGAACATAAAAAGCCATCACATGTCACGTACAGACGACATCTATCTCTTTGGATGTCGCCTGTACACTTGATGGAGTGTATGTCTAGGAGTCTCCAAAGATGTATACCTTTCTTGCAGAATGTTTATAGCAGGGGTGGCCAGAGTGATGTGGTTAGAGCTCCAGACAAAATTCAAAGAGAGCCGCAGGAAAACAAAGAGGAGGGGGGGGGCTACATTTAATGAGAAACGATGTGGAGGGAGCGGTCCTTTCCAAAGGGGACCAGTATAATTGTTGACTATAACAAATAACACAAGGCAGCACAACGTTTCTTCAACGTTGTGTACGGTTCTGAAATTCTTTCTGGAACAATAAAGGACATATCTATGTGTCAAAAAGCAGTTCAGCTTTATATACATAGCTTAGTACCAGGCTGCAAAGACTGAGTTTTCTTTTTTAATTCTAGAACTCTTTTGGGAACACAGGAGGGAAGGGGCTTACCAAGGAGCTGTGAGCCGCACTTGGAGCCGTAAAGAGCGTGCCGCAGTTTGGCCACCCCTGGTCTATAGCATCGCGTTGTAGCATTGTTCTATTGTCCGGCAGTGGCTTCTCTTGCTTCACCTTTCAAAAATGGGGTCAGATAGAACTTGTGACTACCTTGTTGGGAATAGTTCTCTCAAACTGAGGCTTGCCACTTGGATCTAGCGCCATCAAAATATGGCAATTCGAGTTTGGTGGCTCTTGCACCTTGTGTGACCTTGTCGACTGAATTCTCGTTTGGACCCTTGGCATGCATTGTTGGAATTCTCATGAAGGCAGCGGCAGATGCCTCTCGCTCTGCAGGAATTTTTATCACTTGTCGCAAGACGATTGTTGTAGTCACATGCAGTAGTGAATTCCATTCGCAGTTCAGTGGGCGATAGGAGCTCGTCATCCGTATCCGACAGTTTTCTCTAGATGTCTCAAAGTCTTTCCATAATGATGTTGAGTTCACTGCCCGTGTTAGAACTTTTCGCTTGGACTTGACACATTCCATCTTCTTTTGAGAACTCGTGCCAGACCTGGCCCAGTCTGTAGTCAAAGATTCCGGTTGGTAGAGGCTGCAGATACGTTATCCGGGTTTCGGTGCCAAAATATTGTGAAATAATATTTGTGGGAGGCCGACGGAGTAGAAAGAAGGGCCGTTTATTATGGCGTGTTGAGCAAGTGGCCAGTCGGCAATCCTTTTCATTGTCTCCAGTACACACACAGTTCCTTCACCTTTAGTTTCTGCAGGGATGCTTTTGATCTTGCTATTGAAGGGTTCTAAGCACCACAATGTAGCCGTAATACGATCTGCATGGATGGCGATAGCTTTTCGATAGCATGGATATCCATAGGCGTGCGCAGGAGTTTTCATTAGGGGGGGCAAGGTTTCCCCAGAGCCCCCCCCCCCCTGTCGGTGTTTTATGCCGTCGAAAAGAAACCATACCGTTGGCGCAGTCGTGCCTTGAGTCGGGCAACTTTGCGCCCCCCCCCCTAGATGATTAGAGGGCGGCCGCCCCCTGCCCCCTGTGCGCACGCCTATGTGGATATCGGAGAGTACCATTGCCTTTTCTTTTTTGCATTTAACTTCATAAATTGTTTATATTTAGGCTGTAGACTTTCTATTCTTTACCAAAAGACACCGATAAACATGCACGTGTGCCAAGATTACAAAATCGGTTAAAACCGAAGAACACAGATTTCTGAAAATGTTTGCTTTAAGTGAAAGCTGTTTTTGTCGAAATCCTCCTTTCTTAAACATTAGTCTGGTACATGCTCTTACCCAGAATCGGGGACCGTACTATTCCTAAATTTCTGGAATCGCTGACCTTGGAGGATAGTTGCACGAGGGTTAGATGAGCTAGTCGTTCGCCGCTGATTGTCACTGTGTTTTTGTCCTGTGCAGGTCGGAGCTGGACGACAGTGTTCAAAACTGCACTGGCGGTCGTTATCGGTTAGATCTTGCGAATGAAATGAGAACAACTTGCCTGCTTGCAAAGCATTTTACTCGAGGAGAATTTCATTTTTCTTTGCATGGAGAAGGTTTGCACGATACAAAGTAAATAAAGAGCTCCGAAATGATTACGTCAATGAGTACTCAAATTAGGTACAAAACGAGCGTGTTGGTAACATTCATTGTTGTCCGTCCCCCTTTCTATGTATCTTCCTCATGTTTGAGTACTCAGACTTTGCTTAGGCTTATCCATCTTTGGCGAGTGCTGTCAAATTATGGGAAGTGTGGAGCGTTTTAATGGTGTATACAAATTGTGCATGCGATTCAATCTTTTAGCTTTCATTAAATGTTTTCACCGACAATCACTGTTTTTGGTGCGTGTATGAAATGAAATGCCGAAATACACCTATTTATAAAAGATGAGCACCGAAAAACATTGGTTGATTTTTTTTTGTTATAAATAAACACTGAAAGATCTAAGGTGTTGCCTAGCCTCAGTGAAGGTCTAGCTGTAGGCTGTAATGCCTTTATCCGGTAGGTGGGAAAATGGGTAGTTGAGGAAAAGACATGCTGGCATCATAAATGTATTCATTGCAAAAATTGGTGTATGTAAACAGAACTGATGCCTGTTGCACTTCATGGACATGGAGTGTTTATTCCGAGTGCAAGTTAGCCAGATGAAATAGTTTCATGTTTCCTTAAAGGGGCCCTGCAATCATATTTAAGCGTCTACCTTTTTTGCGGTTTCCACGTCCCTCGGGGTTCGGGCAAGCCAGCGGGCACGGAGAGAGTAGCTAAATATCAGTGCATCATGTTTTAACCGGACGACGCGGAAACCTCCTCCACCGACGGGGCGACGCGCGTCGCCGAAAGCGCGCAAAATGTGACGTCTTAGGTCCTGGGTTTACTACTGGTCAGAGCCGCTAAAAACTTATTTTTTGTCGAAATACAAAATATAAGTGGCATGAACCGTTCCAATTATTTATAAAAGTAGTTTTTGTTCAGTATTTGAGATCAGAAAAGAAACAAATGCAGTTTATAAAGTACGGAAACAAGAAATGATCCGTCGACATACCCGCCACCAATCGGTGGAAAAGGCAGCGCCTACTAGAAAGGAGTAGTGTGTGGAGGTCTCAAGGGGTACGAGGCGTCCGGATAGGAGGCCGACCGCGGAAACCACCACCTCGCAGCGTATCAGAGTCGCCGCTACGACGGGTTCGACTGCTGACTGCACCCGCTAGCCGGGATTCACGAAGGGAGTACACGGACACGCAGAATAGAGGGACACCCGGGGTTTATTGGTTTTGGTTAAATACAAATAGAATAAGACTAGTAACGGCAAGGGGGAGGGTGACGGAGGTGGGGCAGCAGGGTGCGTGGCCGCACGTCCGAACAGTTTCCAGTCCCGACAGAACAGTCCCTCTCCGAGCGGCCAGAGGGACGCGCTCCCTCTCTCCTCCCTCGCTGGCGGCTCCAGCCTCCTCCCCGGGAGGTGGGCGAGCCCGCCAGAGGAAAGTCCCTACGTCCCCCCAACGGGGAGGACGCGGACGGAGTGGCGAGAGTAGGCAGCAAGATGGCTGCCTCTCCTTGCCACGATAAGGCACGCTCCGGTCGGAAACCAGGTGGCTCCCGACGTCGCGCCCGCGCCCGAAGGCCGGACCAGGGAAAGGGAGCCAGAGGCTCCCACAAGTGGGAATCGGGCGCCAACGAGCGGCGAGCGTAGAAAGGTCCCGGATATACGTGGCGGCGCTGCGGTTCTACGGACTGGAGGATCCGACCGGTTCCGAGCGTTCCCAAGGCCTTCGGCGAGCAGCTTTCGCTTGCGGTTTGGCGTTTTGGCGGTATGGCAGCGCGAAGTGGCTCCCGTTCTGAACTGATCTTTACCCCGTGTTTGCTGTCGTTCGTGGCCAATGAAGTGTCATGCCGAATTAGTGTTTAATCGAGCAGCAGATGCAATGTGAGCCGCCCTTGCCGCCCACTTCATACAGCCTATCCAGAACATGCTTTAGTGGCGCCCTCTCGAGCTGTCGACACGGAGCGCAGCAGCCGTGAGCGTTCGCTGAGCTCACTACCCCTCGTCTAGTTCACGGCCACTCAAGCAACCAAGGACACCGTGACGGTGGTTATTTTTTGCTTGTTTTTGTAATTTTAGTTTGCCTATAACTTTTGAAATAAAGTGAAATTCAAGAAAAGTTTCATTAAAGATCACAGGAAAGGAAAAAAAGACTTTTTTTAAACAGCCGGGTTGGGAAAAGGAAGTCATAAAACGAATTTACAACGAAAAATAAATTTTTTAGGGCTATATTTACGGCGCTATAGGAATTTGTAGTTGGCTGACCACAGGCGCGCCGCGGAAAAGTGGCCCATATTTATCACGTGACTGGCCCCTATTTGTCACGTGGTACTTGCTCTTTCGGAAGCTTCTCATGGTCTCGAAAAGCTTACTTATTCATCTTACGTTTGAAGTGCAACAAAAAACAGAAGTTAATAAGTAACTCTAAGCCCAAATGAAGCTTTGAAAAGCGCAAGCAGACGTGATAGACCTGTCGCGCCGGTCAGATGGCGGCGGCGGCGCCCGAAGCAGGACGAACTTGTCTGCGGCGAGCGGCATGGAGAAAGCAGCGTTGAACGGCGGCGCAAAACGCTCAGCGTGCGGCGGCGGCACTGCGGTCTACCGCGTGACCAGCGGCGGCTCCCGCAGGCGCCAACTACAAATTCGTTTTGCGCCGTAAATATAGCTCTAAAATGTTCTTTCTTCTTTGTAAATTCGTTTTATAACATACTTTTTCCATCTAGGCTCTTTAAAAAAAAATTTTGCTTTGCTTTGCATGTGTCCTTTAAGTTACTACGTTCAGTACGCTCAGGTTCGGTGCAAATTAAAAACCAGTAAAAAAGTCCTTGCAGGGCCCCTTTAAAGGAAGATATTAGGGTTGCCACATTGTACAAACTACAGTTTAGTTCATTGTTCCTTTTTTTTTTTTTAATTGTGTTTCAGAAAATTTGTTTTTTCATTGGCCCTTTGCTCGAGCAAGTCTGATCAGCTAAGCTATTGGAACAAATCAATATGTGGAACAATGCTTGGTTGCCAGTTTATAACTTTCTTTTTATAGTTGAGTTCCTAAAATTTCCAAGGTCTGAATGTTTGAGCTAGAAACTTGTTGAGGCCTGTCCCCGAACGTGCACACAGTTACCCATAGCACTGTTGGGAGAGCTGTAAGGGGCGCACTTTCTGCTTGGAGGATGTAGTTGAATAAGAAGGATGGCTCGGACTGCTTGTGATGAGAAACTGCACTCTGGTTTCGAGAAAGTGTTGCTAGATTCTACCCCTTCATCTCAGGCTAAAGGACGTGGTCCAAGAGGCCGAAGCAAGGCCAGTGGTAAGCTGAAGATTGATCTGCATTCAATGCACCTGAGGTACATGGAACATCTTTTGTAGGCTTTCGTCCTGGAGGAAGTACAGGAGGCGGCAAAGAAGGGGCATTGGTCCCGTGCTTCGGGGTGAGCATCGACAGTACTCCAGTCACTGCTCATAGATGGTGGGAGGACCCTTGGTCTCAAGGGCATCAGCTCAGTTGTTTGACAGCTACATGCACTGTTCTTTATGCTTGTGCTTTGAATAGGTGGCAGGTAATTTATTTATCTTTGCCCACCAGAGCTCCGAAGCCACAAAAACCCTCCTCTCGGTTCTTTCTTTTTTTATTCGTAAATTAAAATGACCCATCCACGTTGGTACCATTCACTTGTGAATTTAAAAGCAGCATTGGGTTACTGAGACAACCTCTTTTTTGTTTTGCGTGAGCTCTAGATATTGTGAATTTGACCCGAGCAAGAGCTTTGTAATATTTTGTGACATGAGAAACAAGCCATTGCGCATTGTGGCAGGCTTTTTGGAAAAGAGGCGGATTAGCATTGGTGTTTCTGACGGCTGGCACCATCCCGGTCTTGCTCCTCGGTGCACTACAAACGTTGCTCACGAGGAAGTTCTAAACCTAGGAATTTTGGGAATGGACTTCTCTTGTTCGAGTCTCTTCCCAAAACGTTTCTCTAATAAAGCGATTGCTGCTCTTCAAACTTTATTCCAAGTTCATTTTTTAAAGAATGACAAGTGGCCTGCTGCAATTAGTCGTCTAGTGCCCTCCAATCGTGCTTGGGAGTGGCGTCACTGTGGTTAGTTAGCACATAAAAAGAAGCGAGAAAGCTCCTTCTTAGTGTAGTGAATTTTCTTGTGGCAGTTGGCCTTGCACAATGTTTATACTCTGCTGCTTTGAACTACTGGCAAGAACTGCAGCCAATCTCCACAGCCCAGAGACCACTTGATGCACATGATTCTGAGACCATAGGGGCTCTTTCGTGTAGCTGAATAAAAGCTAGATTGTAGCCTTTGAGGACTTGCAGAGGCATTGACACGCTGTGCGATCAAGCTATACCTTGACAGGAAATGTTGATGAAGGTGTGGAATGAAGTTGCTGGAAGTAGACATGCGTTCCGGCCTAGGTCTCGTTGAATCTCAAATATGTTGTCGATAGAACCTACGCACAGTCACATGTAATCTGATTAATGTGTTTTCACGAGTTGATACTGATATGGAACAAAGCTTCTCAACAATTTTCAAAATGTTGCCAGTTTTTACCTAATTGTTTTTCACAGGACCAATTTTTTGCAAATGTATGAGATTTGCAAGATTGATACAAGTTGGCATTTTACACAAATTGTCATTTACAGTGTTTTACCGCCGATTTTTCTTTTGCATTACATTGAACTGCAGGTCTAGCAAGGAAGAACATTGCTCGCTTGAAAATCGTGCACTGATCCCCTTGATGAAGCAATCACGGTAAGCATGGTGCACATGGTGTTAATGAGAAGCGAGCCCTGTTGTGCGCTGCATTCTTCAGTTATTATTCGAGTTGTAGTCAGACATGACATGTAATTTGTGCTAGCACTTGCATGAGTGAGTTTGTTGCAGTATTTACGCAATGCTATGCTATAATAGTAATGTCTTAGCTCACGGTCTCTGAAGGCTCAGGTTGAGTAATGACGCTGCCGTAGGTGTAATATTATCGGAGGGCAAGTTCGTCTGCTTCTCGCGCAGGGGGTAGCGGTGACGTCAGAACGCCGAGCCCTGATTGGCTGATCGCGGTCCCCTATCTGAGCGTCGTCTGCTCCTTTGCAACGTCGTCTGCTCGCAACGTCGTCTGCGTCTGTCTTACCTTTCCTGCGACTTTTGCAAGTGGAGAGGCCAGATTCACGAAACTATCTTACGCCAAAAATATGCGTAAGACAAAACTTAAAAACAAATTCGTATTCACGAACCGAAATTTTCGTAAGTTTTGCGCAGGTTACGACAAAATCCTACGACAGCTCCGAAGCTACGCACTTGTTACGATCAAATCAGCATGGCCGACAGCGTCGCGGTCGCGACGACCAACGGACGTTTATTTTTCTACGTGCGCTTCTCTCGCGTCCCGACTTCAAGCAGCAAGAAAAAGTAAAGTACTTGAACCAGACCACGACGAACAAGAACGCTGGATCCACAAACACCCGGGAAAAGCTCCAACGGCCACGATTCCACCGACACCGACCAAGCGAACTCGGCAGATAGGCCTAGCAGCCACTCCGACTCGGTGACCGTCTGCCCACGACCGGCTGGCGTGCTGAATGGAATGTACCCGCGCGACCCTTGTGAACCCTTCCCGTATTATACTGTGATCACTGACCTCAATTTTAGATTAAGAGGTCAATCTCTTCCTCTTGTCATCTCCTTGTTTTCCGAGGCAACGGTGACTCTCGCCGGTGAAAAAGCGGTGAATATCCGACAGACGCAGGAAAGGTAAAGGAGCCATCGCTTTGACTAGCAGACGTAAAGCAGACGACGTTAACTGCGCCAACCCGCCGACGCCGTTAAAGAATGAGGAGTCTTGCCGCACACGAAAGGGGGGAAAAGTATTTGGGAGGGAACTTGCGGACACTAACACGCTCACTCTCGGTTCTTAGCAAACAAACCTCGGCGTCTCGGGACACCTCGCCAGTGAGTACTTTGACTTCCCTCCTTGATGCGCGTCTGCTAGTTGTTCGACAAAAACAACGAACCGCTCGAGTTATTTCGTCTGCCTTCTCTGAAAGGCGAAGTCGAGCTCGCTCGTAAAGACCTGCACTTCCGAAAGTCGCAGGAAAGGTAAGACAGACGCAGACGACGTTGCGAGCAGACGTTGTTGCAAAGGAGCAGACGACGCTCAGATAGGGGACCGCGATCAGCCAATCAGGGCTCGGCGTTCTGACGTCACCGCTACTTCCCTTTCTCATGCGCAGAAGACGAAAATGAGCCCACTTGCGAGGCGTATTGTCTCAGTTTCTCATCTGTGCCACCAGATGGCAGCACAGCCAAGGCCTACGCAAGACTGTCTGCTAAGCACAGAGCGAAACGTTGAGCAACTGCAACGGAACTTAGCACGTAGTTAACCAAACGGGACAGTTAAATGTGGCACTTTTCTACGGGGCAAGGATATTCCTCATGTTATATAACAAGGGTCTCGGACACACGGTCCACAAGCATCCCGTGAGCTGCGAGCCCGCGTTCCCATGCCTCGAGCGCCACATGCGGCATAAATAAGTTTTATATGGTCGATTCATTTTCGCTTATATAATGTGCTCGCACATTTGCACTCTTCTGTGTTCTTTTGGACGGAGTATTACTTTGTGTAAATATTTGTTTCCCAGCCTTTCCCATGTACATCAACCACAATGGCAGTGATGTGATTGCTGCACCAATTGTGCCAACGGCGCCAACGGGCTAACCCTGCTACATCCTGCTACATTTTGCCAAAATATGAATAATCTGCTCCAAGCCTGCGCCAAAGAACCAATTTTTGTCTTCACCAAAACAGAACTGAGTACCGTAGTTGAGCACGCGTGAGCTAGGTGCGTCAGGTGGCCTCCCGACAGAAATCACCCTGCATCAATCGTTCATCCGGTCTTGAATGGTTTTCCCGCCATGTCTCGTTCCGCGCCCCCGTTGTCTCCCCCCCCCCCCCGCCCCGCCCCGCCCCACCACCCCCCGCCCGCCAAAAGCCCCCCCCCCCCCAAACTCCACTCACTCTCTCTCTCTCTCGGCCACCTGCTAGGCCTACCTTTTGGTGTGGGTAACCGGCAGGAGGAGGGGAGGGTACGGAGGGGCACGGGAGGGAGAGGGGGGCGACATGGCGTGAGGAAGGGGGTGACGGGGCAGCGAGGAGGAGGGAAGGTACGGGGAGGAGGGTGGTGCACGGCTGTTCTTAGTTGGTGGAGTCCCGCGACAGCCAACCAAGGGCCGTCGCCGGTCACGTCCTCGAGGAGGGGACGGAGGAGTCTCGTCCTATCCTCCCTCCCCCTCTTCTCTTCCTCCCACGGAGGGAGGGGCATCCCTTCTCTCTCTCTCCAGAAGAGGGCCTAAGGGAGAGAAAGAGACCTCCCTCTCCCCTCCCCCCACAAAAATCGCGTTTTTTTCAAAATATTTTAACGATGGACGCAGGCGTGTTTGATCTTTCCGACGCTAACATGCTGGGGTACCAGCCATGCCATCATGCTATGAAACGAAACCACGTTTTTGCGCGGCAGGAGTTACTTTCTGAGCTGAAGCACTTGCTCCTGAAAGCAACGGCCGTGGGAAAATTATATATAGTCCCTGCCTGCCAGTTACCATGGTCGCGCGACGTCGGGCGTTTCCGTCCCCACGTCGCTGCAGATATGGCGCTTTGTAAACTGAAACTTAAGGACCGCCACATGTTCATCAACGTTCCTGTTCTTGTTTAATACGCTACTACGAAAATTCCTCTAGCTCAAAGACTGCTGTGTCAAAGTATTGATTACCTAGGTTTCTCTCGGTAGGCTTTCTTTCGAGAGGGACCTACAGTATGGGAAAAATCTGCCGTGAAAAACCCGCACAGCGCGGTTGTTTGTCTCGAGCTCAGTCGTTGCACAAAGCGCTTCAAGAAATTTTTGACCTTAGCTCGCGATGTCTTGCATCGATGTGCTCAGGTTCTTTTTTTCTGTGTTTAGCTTGTACCTCGCCTGCCGGCCTGGCAAGCACGTGCCAGTGGACTGCTTTTTGTCAAATGCTGGACAGTTACATTTTGCATACAATTTTGGGAACCAGTTGGCGACTGAGCAGAGTAGAATGGTTTCGATCGAACAGCCATCTCTGCTCGTGCGACAATTTCGCATTGCACTGCAATAGTCACTTGTTTCATCAGTTGTAGACTGTTTCATTTATTTTATCGCTAGTAAACCTTGTGCTGCTCTATTTACTACTAAGCTGGTCATTTTCATATAAATATTAATATGTGCACTTTGGTTCTTGTTTACTTATATTGGGTACATATATACGTATCATTTATCTGAGCGTTTCAAAATGTGTCATGTCAGTGACATTTTAGTTAACATGCTGAAAGACTCCCGAGTGGTCTAACTTGACTATAATTTGCCTATTGCAGCAAGCAGTGTCCTTCGTTTGTCCAGCACTTGAAACAAATATTTTTATTTTTTCTAAGAATATCTGCTCCTTAGCCACTTTTGCTGCTCCGAAACACTGTTTTAACTGCTCCAAAACACTGTTTTGTCTGCTCCAAAAAGGTGCTCCAAAACGACTTAGGCGAATCACATCACTGCAATGGTAAAACCAGTTCTAGGCTACAAGGGCGAGGTTTTTGTTCAAGGAGGCACCTCGGCTGTATGGTTACGTGCTGAGCAAACGCATCTCTCAAAGATAAAGCTATAAGCTCGGGCTTCTAGTTGTTAGAAAATACTTTCAAAATACAAACATTTTCTTATGCTGCAATATTTATTGCAGAGGAAAACAAACTGCAGTTTGAAGAGATTTTTCTATGCCTCTTGAGCATAGTGAATGATGAGCTGACAGGTAAAGAGCGTTGTGCTTGCTCTCATTTTATTGAAAACTGTTTGTGCGGTAGTGTTTCAAATCTTCTTATAACATGGGGTGTGGGACCAAAGTAGTCGTATATGCAGATGAAAGCTAAAGGCGGCAAAATGGGGAGCTTGCAAAAAGCAGAAGGTTCCTTCTCTAGAAAATCTCTGGGGCGTTGCTGGGACACTTGGGTGCTATGCGACGTAAAACACCGCTGGTGTATGTTTGTTTTTGTCCCAAAATCCCCTCGTCCTTTCAAGGGTGGGCTATCTGGCTCCCCACTCAAATGAGTTTGAGATCCATGGGATATAAGGTTCTTAGCTGTTTCAAAGAAAGGGCTTCTGGTCGGTGTCATTTTCAGAATTTGTGCGTACTTGCTCAAGTGAGAAGCATGTGTGTGCCAGGCTGCTGAGACCATGTTCTGGACTCTACTATAGTAAACATATTGGAGTACTCGGGTTCAAGTGCACTATCGCCAACCAAGGTGCTCCAAGTCAAACACCCAAGTCCTGTCGAGGGCGGCAGCATTTAAGTATGCTCCGATTCCATGGCTGGCAAAACACTTTTTTGTTTGCACAAACAAATCTATTTGGAAAAAAGATCAATATTAGTGCTATCTTTTAAGCGATATATCCGCATGGAGCATACTTACACTAATATATAAAAATACTTTTGGGTGTCAAGCTACTTTTTTTTGTTGTTTCAATGGAGGTGCTAACAGGGAGTACTCTGTGAATTTTAGTTACGACAGGGCACAGACACGAGGCAGAGACTTGGCAGAGATACTGTGCTTCAATCTATATGTTGCCGATATAGTTTATCATCATGTTTATTTAACAGAAAACTTGTTTGTTAACAAAATTAATAAATTACACACTTTTTAAGGGTGATTTACTCGAGATTTATTTGTTGCCTTTTCCTCGATAGATGGTGCCGATTTTTTCCAGAACAAACTATTTGCTCTAAGCTGCATGTGCAGCTTGCGGGGTTGGTTCGGGCCACGGAGCTGTTCGCTGTTGACCTTGGCACTCTAGATTTCGTTCCCAGGGCACAAGCCAGTCGGGACGTAGAACTGCATGCTTCTGATTTTGGGCTATTCCAATCTATTTTGTGAACACCACCATTGCTGATTGTGTTGTGCATTGGTTGTTCATGCTGGTTGTCTGCGTTTGCAGTTGCGTAGCATCGTGACCTATGCAGTCGCCAAGACAACTGACACCTCGGTCGCATGTAGCAACCTCAGCAGTCTTCATCACATGGCGTTTGGTGTCTGCGAATACGGGGCGGCGCGTTAATAAACTTTGTCGGGCGCGAATTTCACTGTTAAATTTCACCTCGTGGAAGTAAGTTTTTATACGCAAATATATAATGATTAGCGTCCGATCATGCAGGAGTCACGGCTGTAGGCAGAGAAGGGCCTCTGACTGGTAGTGTTTTCAGCGTTTGTACGCATGGCGTGCGATTTGCTCGCTTTCCAAAGCGACAAACATGCACGTACTGCGCTGTTACACAAGCCATTTTGTAAACAAATGGCTTCTGGCTGGTGCTTATATTCAGTATTGGTGTGTATGGTGGGTTCACTTTCCTGATCAACGAACAAGCGTGGCTTGTGATTTCGTAAACTTTGGATTGGTGTGTAAGCATCTGTCAGCCCAGGCGAAAATCAGTCCACTTCCAGCTGGATTATGGAACTGGAAATGAGAGGCGGTCCAGCTGGAGTCCAGCTGGACCGCCTCATTTCCAGTTTCCATAATCCAGCTGGAAGTGGACTGATTTTCGCCTGGGAGGGTCACTGCTCACATGCTCCTAATATAGCTTAGAAAATTAAAAAGGGCACTGCACGGCTTCATTGTCTTATCAAAATCTAACAATGCTTTCTTAATGGCCTTTTATAATTCTTGTTTCTTTCACACACTTATTGTTTCTGCGCAATGTGAGCGAGCATTCCACTGTTCACAAATGCACAGCCCAATATGCAACCTTCACAGCTCAGCTCGCACTGCAATCGTGGCTTCAGAAATTGAGCAAAACACGCATCATACGCACAACGCTGAAAATGGCACCAGCTTGTAGCCCTTTTCTGAATATGTTTATACCTCGAGGTAGAACTCTCTGCGGTATTTCAGAAGCGAAGAGTGCACGTGTCAACTTTGATCACCACTTAAGCTGCACGAGTGCACAGGCGTCAATAGCTCTGGCTTCATAGCCACGGGGAAGGTTGCATCAAGCAGGCGGCTTGTGGCACGCATCATTTGCTTGACGTTTAGTGCGGCCGAAATCGGTTTGCAAGAGAACTGCAAGAATTCTTTGCCATCCAGAGAATAGGTCTGAGCAATCCGAGACGCTGTATGTATGACGTAATGATGCAATGGCAACGTGAAAACTGGACACGATTTCACTGTGCCCCGCGCCCTCCTTGCACTTTCAAGGCGTGGCCGATGCAGCAACCTATTCCATAAAGTCCCGGCCAGTCAGCACCACGTGACCTTGAGCTCTGCAAATTACGAAGGCCAAAACGAAAAGGCACATGCTCTCAGTGCCCCACGCTGAACACTCGGCGAGAATGTCGGAAATTTTGTGACCGCCTTGTTAGAGGCGGGGTTTATGCCCCGCACGTCCGGAGGCTTCCTGGCTCGTGAGCGACGACCATTCCCGAAGTGAAGAACCCAGGGGTCCAGTGGAGGTGGGAGAATCGGTAACGTAACGAACGGTTTAATTACATGGTTGCGATACAGTCGTCAAATCCGAGAGAACTACGGAGCAGCCTCACGCTCCGCCTTATATAGGGGTCCGTTTTCTCCCTCACTCCCCGCCAGGGCAGCAAGTGCGCAGCAGCAACCCGCCGTCAAGTGCGTCGTAGCAAGGTCCGCCGCGTCGTAGCCAGAGGTGCGTCGTAGCCAAAGTTCTCCGCAGTTAGGTCATGCCCCTCTCCCTTTCGTGAGCGCACCAGCCCCCACGCACACACACACGTCCCGTTGAGCGTCACGGACGCGCTGAGACCCCGTCTCCGCAGGCGCAGACACGTAGGCGACAGTCCCGTACTCGTCGGGACTCGTTGCGTGCAGAAACAGACAGAGAGGCGGGCGGCGGTGCCGGACAGATTCATGACTCGTTTTCATAGCGTTGAAACTCGGAAGAAAGGTTGCCGAAGGTTCCATTCTTAACAGCCTTGATTGGCCAGTGTTTCACTTGACCTTGGCACTGTGCCGATTGTGTTATTCATAAATCTCGCCGACTTTCTCACTCAGCACCCAGCTTAGAGCCCCTGGAGTGACTGGGATGGCTTGTAGCGTCTGCTTGATACATCTCGGTTTATTCACTGGCCCATTTTTCTTTTATGTGTTTGTAAATTTCATGGACTACTACTACACACTAACGTGGACATGGTCCTTCAAGACTGCTTCCAACGATTTGCTAACGAACCTTGACTCTGAACGCTGCTTGCAGAGCGAAGCCTTGCGCGGGATTGCTCAATGTCTGTACCTTCATGCAGTTGTTTATTGGGGAGCAGCAGGAAGGGACAGCTTCTTCAGGCATATTTTGTATCCTGCTGTGTTTTACTCTAGCCCGAAGCACTTCTTCGCCATTGTCGTTTGCTTCTGGTAGCCTGAAACCGGCCAGAAACGAAGTGATAACTGCGGGAAAACAGTGCAGTATTGCAGCCTTGCGAACGCTGCCGCTCTCACAGACCTTAGTGTGGCGGTGGCGTGCCCTGGCAGAAGGAAAAAAAGAACCGCATGTCATCCTTCGACACGAGTGCCCTCCGGCGCAGCGTTGCCACCTGAAGCCTGAATTCTAATACCGTGATCTTGGTCACTCATCGTATCCATATACGTAGTAGTATACTGTTTAACAGGTGTAATGAATGTTCTGCTTTCTTTAATGCTGTCTAGAGCACTCCATTTTTAGTTTCCATGTTGTTGTAATATTGTTGGGAGATAATGGAATGTTTGAAGTTGTTTAATGGGACATTTGTGCGGCCTACTGGTTTGCGACATGAGCCATGTTCAAGTACACTGTGCCCTGATTCTGAACGCCCATGCTGATGATTCTCTGTGTTTGCAGTACTGGAGTTGTATGTGTGTGGTGCTGGGGCAACACCTCAAGGAAGAACCAAAGAAGACTGGCTGGTGCGTACTGCAGCTTCGTCCCATCTTTTGTTCTCGATGTTGTGTTTGAGTGTGCAGATGCTAGTCTGGCTGCGACAGTAAGCTTAAGCTTTGTGGGTTGATGCGTAGCCAACAATGTGTTGAATATGGACAGTACCGAGTTTTAAAATAGGGGCCTGAAAGGCTTAGGGGCCCCTAAGGGGCTCATCTCTGCGCATCGCCGAACGTAGGCTGCGTATTAGGGTTTTGGGCCTAGCGCTCATCTGTAGCGTTGAAATTCGAGAAATAGCATGGGGGTCTCTAGCGTAAATTACCACTTGGAAACACCCACTCACTTTGTACAAGTGCCCACTAGTAAACTTTACCCAAGCTTGGGAATTGTAGAAATTCTCACCAAAGCGCCGACGCAGGCCAGAAAATATTCATCCCGATGTGGCGGCCGCCAGACACGCCATCGGCGATGATCGGGGATATCCACTTTCTTGCTATGGAAAGGGAAAAACTACTTGTGACCAAAGCAGCTGCCTCTATTCTGCTCAGGAGTGTCGTAGCTGTCCCCCCATCATTCATTGATGCGAAAATATGTGTTTTCTCCGATTCTATTCACCC
>JAZHYW010067948.1:0-87844 GCA_037355805.1 Ixodes ricinus
ACTCATGCGATCGTATAGCGGGGAGAGATCATTGCAGACTCCAGTGGAGTTTTAGCAGGTCGTTTTCCACGTGCGGTGTCACCCTCAACGCATCGGCGACGCCACTGCGCATCGCCGTGCGCGAGTCGTTCCGGGACGTCAGGAGGTCTCTTCTCGTTCGTTTCTCCCATTTCAGCCGCTGGAGTCGTCACCGGAACTATGGTGCCTGGAACGCGTCTCCGACTGGTGTGTTTACCGCGGCCAAAAAAGTGGTCCCTCGATTTCCGCCTGATGACGTCATAGAAGTGTCATGCTGTCGCCGGTCGCGATCCTGGCGGCGTCCTAACAGTTGTGGTGTGTGTGGCAGACGCCTGTTCTGCTGCAGGTCGCTCTCCACTGTGACAGTCCACGGAAGCTACAGCAGCCGGAAGTTGGGACGCCTGGGACGTGGTGACGACAGCGACACTCGCGTTCGCTCGTGCTTTTCGCCAGCATTTCTGTGACCACCCGCCAGGATCGCAACAGTCAACAGCATGACACTCCGGCTTCTGTGACGTCATTTGTTGCCACTTCGGGACCACTTTTGATGTATGGGCGGGATAGGATGCTAAACACACCAGTCAAAGACGCGATCCAGGCACCATACCGGAACGCAGCCAGCACCGTTCACGACTCGGGTAAAAACAAAGATGGCGGTCGGTTCGGCGACTGCCTATCGCCGACCCAGCCGAGCGTTAGGCTTGGGGCAGCGGAGGAGCACTTGCCGTCCTGTTGGTCTGCTTGCGCCCCATTTGAGAGGTTGTGAATTAAATCATTTCGAGGACTGCTCACAATGGTAAGCGAGCGTGGATGCTGTAAACAACGCATGCTGGTAAATCTTTGCGATCTGCGGGCAGACCAGCTGCCGTGGCGACCGCAGGCTGCCGGGCAGCAGAATGATTTGGTTCGACGGCACACAGCGTGGACGATCGTTCCAGTAGGTCAGGATGAGCGGAGACACCACATACCTTTACGGTCGTTTAGGCACGTTTCACCTCCATCTAGAGTCGCAGTTCGCGAAGTTCCGACCGGCAGATGTTGCATCGGCCGTCTTGTTTCCCATCAGTCGGCTGCGCCAGGAAACACGAGCCGCCACCGCCACCACGGTGTCCGCCGCGGATTTGCACGTTGCAGAATGTTTCACATGCTCGCTGGAGATGCAGCGCCGCCGTTAAGCCCTATCAGCATCATCGTTCGCACGGTCGCGCAACTTTTCACGATTCAGCTGAAGTATGTCAAGTTTCACGTACGGTTTCACGGAACGGACCAGCTGCTTCCGTTCGTGATTTCGGAACCGATGCTAGCTTGAAAAACGACTCGCTAAAACTCCATTGTCAGATCGGAAAACGGAGACTCGGCCGTGTGTGGACCTCGCAGTATTGCCTAGGTTTTAGAGGTGTTTACAACTGCGATCAGGGTCACGTGGTTTGTAGGGCGCGTTTGAAGCTTCGAGGAGAAGACGCAGGCGTCAATCGTCTGCAAACAATACACCCTAGAAGACAGAGCTGGTACCTCCCCCTCTCCCCACCCCAAACACACACACACACACGCACACACACAATGTCATCATCACCAGTATAGATCTACGCAGAGCCGCCTAGCTTGCCCATGTGCAATCAACACACGCACGCATGCACATGCGCAATCAATTTGTGTAGAGAATGTCTATCAGTAAATTGCGAACGATCTCCGTGGTTCGAGTTGTTCCCTCTCTTAAATCTGAGGCTTTCCGTACTCCGCCGATGCAGCTGCGCCATCTACGGTGCTTTACACGCAAATTGCTTGGGGCTTTTGCAAGAATCAAAGCAGGTAGAGATAGCTGCGTCAGCCAGGCGTCTGTTTATCTGTTTCCAAAAGAAATCGAGTTCTTTAGTTGTCAGTGACTGTAGGTTAATGTGTTATTCCTTTGTTTCTTCGCCTGTCATTCCCACGTGTTGCATTGAACATTTTATTTTGTTCGTACGTCTTTTGTTTATTTTTTATGGTTGTCGCTATGGCTGTTTTTTTATGTTTCTTCAAAAATCTTTTATTTGTCATTCAGCGCTCGTCCCGTCCAATTCTTTTACTCGTCATTTCTTATTTCCTTTCGCAACGCTGTTCGTACAATCCACAGCGCAGCAAGATAGCTTCGCGTTGCCGCCAAAATCGTAATAAAAAAGAACATGAAAAAAAGAAAACTACGGTTGGGTTGTAAGCACCGGAGCCACCGCTACACCTCGCACGAAAATGGCGCATGTTCAGAGCAGACCGTCGAATTACGAAGGAAAGAGCATGGGCGAGGAGAAATTTCTCTTCCCCATTTCTTCGTCTCCAGCTAGTTACTCGCCCTCTCGTGGCGGAAACGGGAAGCTCTCTGGTGAGGTTCCTCCGGTTCTCCTGCGCAGCCGGCACGTCAGAACTGTTCGCGATCGTGGCTCACCAACAGTCACTTCTGAATGCAGACAACACTCTTCACTGTCCCGGTGTAGTGCTGCAGCCGGCATGTGATTGTAAGCTTACTAGAGAGTTTTAGTATTGCGTATAGAAGCAAACGCAAGTGCTGTGCGTTTGCGTTGAGTTGCGTGCTCCGCGCTGCACATGCGCGTCGTTGCCATGCGCCAATCCAAGACCGCAATTTTGGGCTCCGCGCACGCGCAGTGTGGAACGCGCAACGCTAACGCAAACACATGGTGCTTGCGTTCGCTCGTATACGCAATACTAAAACTCACTACTGTTTCACCGGCTTTCCAACGCAACACGAAACGTACTGCAGTGAGCAGACGTGCAATTGGGTGGCCGCTCCTTCGACCTGGAAAGGCTGAGATTGGCAAAGCGGCTGCGCATAAAAATAAAGAAAATAAATGTTCTGGGTAGTTTTGTAATTAAAAACAACGAACAGTATCCGTTTCTTCGTATTTCGGGGCATTTGTCTGGAAGGATTCCCGGTGAATTTGGAAGTTTTTCGATTGTCAAAAGTCGGACTTTGATATCACGATATGCTTTACCCACAATTTATGTGATTTTACGTGGATTTCTCATACTAGCTAGAATGTTTAGACTATTTTTATTTTATAATTTGTTAATTAAGAATGCAAGCAATTGGCACCAGTGATGATAATTTGCCAACTTTGGATTGCCATAGTTGTTTGCGCGTTTGAAATTAGACCATAAGCAACAAATTATATTAGAGTTTGAAAAACTACATATAGAAATATCTTAATTGTATTATTATTAATACAAATTGCCGTAATGTAGGCCCCCAATAAACGCCACAATCACAAAAAATACGCCATTTAACCATAATAGTCTTTACAGAAAGGTCTCATTTTGTTTTCTTTTTAGCACATGAAAAACTCTGACATCGTTATCAAGATAGACATAAATACTTGATGTAATATAAAGTCCTATGCGTCACGCGTTGCCTTAAAAACATACACACACTTCTGTTGTCTGACTCGGATTTTGTTTGATGGTTTTTGTAGTGAGAACAGCGTTTCTTAATTTATACGTTTTGTGAACATATTCTAAACTCATCACCCGTGGCGATATTTTGTAAAATTTGAATTGATTCTATTATTCTTGTGCTGGGAATAATGCCAAAGCAAGTATTCATCTAAATGCCCAAAAAACCGTTAAAGGGCCCGCAGGTCATTATTTCACATGACATTTATCTCAGTAAAAAAAAAGGCAGCAAGAACTCACAAATATCAGCGCTGATTTTTTCGACAAATACAATATTCTGTTACCTCTAAGGTGTATGGAAGACCCTGTCTTTAAAGGGACACTGAACTCTCCAAAATATTTTTAAGTTCCTGGATCGGACATGCATGTCACAAAATAAAGTTTCCGCGAACAGTGTCTTTAGATTAATAATTACGCTGTGAGGCACATCTGGAGTAGGAGGAGAAACCGAAATGAACACCTATACCGAGAAATTAAATCCCAAAAGATAAATTAGTTTCGGTTTCGTTCCTGAATTAAAGGGACCATGAAATGACCTTTTTACTTTTGCCAGATAACTTTTACATTAAACCTTCAACGTTCACTGAATGCCTAACAGGCATCCGTTTTCGTCTCCCGGTTCATTAACTTCTACACAACAAAATAATGAAATATCGACTTTTTCTTTCTCTCCAACTGACCGCAAAACAAGTTGCGGCGTAATTTTGACGGTCGTGACGTACGCTGGGACAGGAACCGGAAGTTCTCTCGGCAGTAGGAGAATGGGAGCGTTAGCGGAGGCGAGTTGGGGTGCGCCGGTAGGTTTTACTGCGCTGATGTCACCGACGTATTTTCTGAATCGGCGCCTCTCATCGCCGCGATAGCCATGGACACATCGCAGCTGAGCGAAATTCAATGAGATATGTTACGCTACAGCGACAGCATGGGACTAGTCTCATACGCCGGTATGCCTGTTGGGAAGTGCGGCGAGTCTTCCGGTGAAGACTCCAGAAGTCAACCCAACTGCCAAAAACGCCGCGGCGTTTTTCGCGGCCTCGGAAGTGCAGGAGCGAGCCGACGCTAAAAAGATACGTTTGAGCTACGACAGTGTCAGCAAGAGCCACGTAAATACCTGTTTACACTCGGAGCGGACGCGCGCGTTTGATATAAGTGCTGTATCCGCGCTATTGGTAAGCGCTTCGGGACCGATCTTTTACGATTGCAACTCGATACTGACGTGGCATTCGGAAAAGGAAGGTTGGCCCGGCATTGCACGTAGCTCCCACGACCTTTATAGCTCGACAGCGACGTGCAGTCGTGTCAGAACAAAAATGGCATACTAATAACAAAGTGTACATACCGTGTTACGAAGGTAAACTATACGGCGTTTATTCGAGCTCTATATCACACAAAACAAGTAGATAGAATCGACGAGACGACGAAGTGTTCGTCAAGCACTGCCTCGGAAAAACAAGGAGATGACAAGAAGAACAGATTGACCTCACCTGTTAATCTAAAATTGAGGTCAGCGATCAAACTATAATACGGGAAGGGTCCACAAGGGTCGCGCGGGCATATTCTATTCAGCACGTCAGCCGGTCGTGGGCACTGTCTTGGTCAAGTACTGTCGAAGCAACGCTGCGCCTGCTAGAGCCTATATTCTGCGCAGCTTCGCTTGGTCGGAGTAGGTGGATTCGTGACCGTCGTAGCTTTTCTCGGGTGTTTGTGGATCCAGCGTTCTTGTTCGTCGTGGTCTGTTTCAAGTACTTTTTCCTTGCTGCTTGAAGTCGGGACGCGCGAGAAGAACACGTGAAAAATAAACGTTTGTTGGTCGTCGTGACTACGGTGACCAAGCGACGCTGTCGGCCATGCTGATGTGATCGTAAAAAGGACAGCTCCGGAGCTGGCTCTCAGCTTCGTTTACCACACGATAGATGGCGCTTGGCTCTCAGCATTATCAAATTTGGCAATTTTCGCCACACATCTCTAATTATGCTACAAAATGTGGATCTGAATATTATTTAACAAAACTTTTAGGAAACATTTGCGGATATTTATTGTTTATGATCGCAGTGCTGGCGAAGTAGGCGCTTACCCAATAGGCAACGTGGATTCGGCTGACGTGCTGCAGTTCCGCGGATCCATAGCAGTGAAAAACAGAGAGCTTTCGAAGGAAAGAAGGCGGAAAAGAGTCCAGTTTTTTAAAAGTTCTATAGCAAAGGAATTTTTGGGGGCTTCCTATTTTTGTGTTTTTGTGTTTCTTTTCGCACCTTTTACGACGTCCGGTGGTAGAAATTCGATTTCAGAATCGTTTCATGGTCCCTTTAAGGGTGAGTTTTCCAACTGAGTTTTTCTAGTAACGTTGACTAGAGCACACCAACTCGGAGCACTTGGAGGGAAAGCTCGTTTCAATCTGGATGAGCATCGTACCGGCGTGCGATCGTGTATCACTACTGGGTGATGCGACGTTAAAGACCACAGACTCACGGCTGTACTGCACTGGCTAAATTTCTCATCTAACGGCGGAGGCACCAGACGCCCATTAAGGCTGACTAACTTCCGACTGTAGAAACATACACACAACATTATTACTAACATCCCCCCCCCCCACTTTGACCCCCGTGCATTATCAGTTTTTGCCTTTAAAAAAGTAATAAATGAGACGCATTCCCGAGACTTGTCGCTACTTTTCATGCGCACTGGCGGGTTCTAGAAATCGGAAATGTCGCTGGATCCGTAACTGGACTCTTTTTGGGCTCTTTTTTTTCTTTTTCTTTTTAATGTATGATCTCTCCTATACTGCAGTCGTTGGTGAATGTGTTCTCCAAATATGAGCCTTTAGAGATGCGCATATTGGCTGCGAGACTCGGGAGAATAATCTCGACGTGGGTCTCGTCGAAGAGAAACAAGACGGAGAGGGAAGGGGGGGGGGGGTGCACTTAGTTTGTGCTTTACAAGCACGGAGGAACGCAATAATAGTAATAGAGTTCCGTTTCCGGTTGCAAAAGCATGAGATCTAACCGTATGTCGAAGCTTTGATCATTGTTTCTGTCGTGTTCTCCATTCGCTGCGTTTGTTTATGTTATATTAAGGCGTGTTTGTCTTCGTAAGCAACGTACCCGTATGAACACATCAAAGGATGTCGTCGTCTCTCCGAAGTCTCCGAGATTCAGTACATAAACCTCACCAATGAACTTAATAAGAAAACCGTTGGAAGAACGCACATATGTCGTCGGTGCTGGCTCATGTTTGAAAACAAACCGAAGCGCCCCTAGTGGCACGCCACTATACTTCGTTTCAGCTTCCGTCCGAGCGCAGTCAAAGCTACGTGTGGCCGGAGCCAATCACACGCCGGCAATAGGTCGCACGATCTCGCCTGCACTTTTGTATCACTCCGCTGCGCCGCTGGTTGTCGGCGCTGCCCGAGCTCGCAGAGTATTTCGTCTGCTACGGGTGTATCAACGGTATCGTCTGCTACCAGGTCTAAAAAGTGCCCTTTCACGTTCTGACATTGAGTCATGAGGATGTCGAGGTCACGTAGGCTGGCCGCCGGCATATGTGTCCGAGCTTTCCACCTGTCCGGCATTTCGGCATAGATTCGAGATGTAAGTACACATTGCAAGGTGCCCGATGACCCGGCCGTTGATGTTTCCTTGTATTGTCTGGATATAGCAGGGCTCGAGGCGCAGTTCTTGGCGTACAATGTGATCGGCAGGTAAAGGGGTGCCCTGATTTCGCCGTGTATCAGTGAATTGTAGTGGCCCGGAAGCTTTTCCCGTTTACAACGCATTCGCGGTACGACGCAGCCGGAGACTCCCGCCGAATTTGAAAGTAGACATTCATCACGACCTTTCGCGCCTGGCGCCCAAACGTGCCTTTGCCAAAGGACGTTTTGAAGCGAATCGGTGAGGAAAGCAGCGAAGCACATGATTCGGCCATTACGAGAACGAAATCGCGCAGAAAACCGAGCGCTGCAGCCGTGTTGCCAGCGGATGTACGTGCTTGCACCAAACCACATGAATATACATATATTAATAAAAACATTAACTTAAAACATTTAATTCCTTTAATATAAAATCATTCTCAGCAGTACATATCCTGAATATTGTGCAATGTATACGCACAAAACAGTTATTTAAAAAAAATAACTTTTGTGGACTACTTTGTGGTGCGTAGGAATGCTCTTCCCGAAGTTGCGAACCGTCCCTCAGCCTTTGGCTGTGCTCGCACGGAAGCTGAAACGAAGTATAGCGCCGCGCATGCGCGATGGGGTGTGGGCAGCAGCGCCGCGTCCGCATCAACAAACCATTCGAATGTGATATTGCCGTCGTCGGTGTGAGTCCTTGTGCTCTTTTTCGCGTTAAAATTATTGACTCTACGTCTTCCTAGTAATATCTTACTACTTAAATGGCCAGAACGAAATTAAAGAGCTCGTTACACCGCAAAACTTTGGGTCAATAATGGGACGCTCGGCCATTGATTCCGCGTGAACGCCGCAGAATGGACGCCGGAGCCTGAGTCGCATGATGAGAGTCTGCTCGCTATTTTCAGTCGCGACGTCGCTCGACCTGCAAAAGCGTGGACGGTAGCTTCGATGTTCGCGTCGATACTTCAACTTGCAAGCAGAATCGGACCAAGTCGATCAGGCATGACGAATGAGTGATGGCCACTGGTAACAATGATCAACATATCCTTGTACCTACTGTTTACACCGAGCCTATACCCCATACAACGTTCGAACTTTAAAAAAAGTATTTTGTTGCCTGCAATTACATCTTATTGCAACTTGTGATCTATTCGCCGCTGTCGTTTGAACCAGAAGACGAATTTGAAGGAGTTTGAAAGAGCAGACGACATTCTGAACGTGAGACGCACGGAACGTGGCCCGCGGGTGGTTCGGGCCACTTGGCGGTTTTCCGGCGTTCGTGTTGGAACAAAACAAATAAATCTGAAGAACACAAGTATCTGGGAATTCAAATCAAAGGCTTTCCGCACAAGCAGTGGTGGTCCGACGGTGTCTGGTTTTCCATTTTTCACGGCACGTTCTCGGACGAACCGAGCACGAAGAAAACACATGAAAATGGATCTTCACACCCTTCCCGGTTCTTTGGGTACTGCTCTATAAGCCCTGACTACGGGGAAAGGGTGGTGGTGGGGGAAGGGGGCGAGCTCATCCCCCCCCCCCCCCCTCCTCCGAGCTCTTCGGAAAAGCACGTATTATCGCCTCCGGGTGCCCGCACGTATCGATAGCTGGTGCCCAGTGGATGAATGCAAGTTATCCACTACGCAAAGCTGGCAGTGGCGGAACGCGACGATAATCTAATCATCCGCGTTTTGCCACAGCCAGCTTTTGCGCCTGCTTCACGAGTGATAACTTTGGTGCGCCCCCGAGTTTCTCACGAGCTTCAAGTCGTTCTAAAAAGAGTTGATTTAGTGGTTTTCGATGACGCTCAGTAAGTTTCTAATTGGAACCATATGTCTATATTCACTAATTAAAATGTTAATTAACGAATTTTAATTAATTAGCCGACTTATCGCAAAGATTAGCCGTCCACATAATGTCCCCCTGGCCGTATAACTCACCTGCACAAACCGCATAAATGTAACTTTCACGGCTTTTATTAAACAAATGTCTAAAGCTTAAAAAACCTGTATAAGGAGAGAGGGTGGTGGTGGTGGTGGGGTGGTGGTGGTGTTTGCCTGACGTGAGGTTTTCTCACTGGCTGTGGAAAAGTTTCACGGGCTGTATATATTACTGTATATATATATATATCCCCTCCCCCAAGAAATTGAGAACTTTCCGCCTATGGTACAGCCCCATTCTCGGCGTTTCGACGAGAAAGCATATTTCCCAGTCTGGTTTCTTCCAAAACAACCATCATCATCAATTCCTCTCCACGCGCTGCTTCCGGAACCCTTCTTTGAAGTGCGAGATGCCGCCTGGTACATTAGTCTAATTCGTATATATACTATTTGTATACAGAATACGTGTTTTTTTTTTCTTGTTTTTTTCGACTATTCCTTTGTGCATACGTGCATAATTTCTTTTTTGCCTTTCATCTCATGTAATTTTCGTCATTTTTATTTTGTTACTGTCTCTGGATTCTTGCGAGTTGTTTACACGTATATGAGGAAATGCGCGTATTGCTCTGTTTTACGATTTGGAATGTCTCTGCTTACAACACGATTTTTATTTTTTAGTTTGAATACACTTTTTTTCCACCGATCAAATTTGTGAAAGCATAAATAAACAAGAAAGTCAAACTAGAAGCAAACTCGTCATGACCTAGTCTAGCGGCAAACAATAATGCGAGCAAGAGCAAACAAAACCCAACTTCGCAGCAAACCATAAAGCTGAAAACTTTCTTACACCCTGACTCTGTCACATCGGCAACATCCACCCCCTACTCCAGGCCCCGGTAATATAAGAAACATAAAGAAAGAGGACGGAAAGTTTGTACGCACAGAGCAACAGTATATACGCACAAATGCATCAAAATCTGTTTTTCCGGCTTTTGCACTTATAGTTTTTCACCCGACCAGAAGATGGAGAGCTGCGCCGCAGGAAACGCCAATTTAATTTGGTTATTTTTTTTCCAACGGCAATAACTTTTCTCGCGTGTTCAGCGACACTCTGCCGGCTTCAGTTCTTATCGTTGTTGTTGCTGTTGTTCTTAGTTTTCTTTCTTTTACTTTTGTGACCGACCGCGCCAGGTTTGTGGAAGTGGCAGTCTGACGCTAGCCCGCGCGCTTTAGTTTCCTGAAGTTTCAGGGCCGTATCTGTCACGTCCGCAAAACTTCCTATCGGTGCCCGCTTTGGGCGCTCCTCTTATCTCTTCATCGAAGTACTTCTTTTTCTTTTCTTTTCTTTCTTTTTCAGGGGGGGGGGTAGTATTTTTTTATGCGCTGATGACTTGTTTTCGAGTCGCGATGCTATAATGAAAAGCGTGTCGAAAACTCTTTGAAAAGTTGGAAATTTCGTTTTTCTATTGCTTTTAGCGTCCGGTTAGTTTGTACAGTGAGGGCGACTACTACACGACTCGGTTTGCGCAGCTGGTGTTCGAAACTGAATTTCTTTCGCGGGAAAGTGAGGCGAGTAAAAGTAGACATGGTAACAACCCTGGAGCGAGGGAACAAAAAAAGGACGGACGGTTCGTTTTGTGCCCTCGTTCCAGGTTTTCGTCCCCTCGCTCCAGGGTCACCATAGGTGGCGTGGTGGCATCGAGGGGTGCGGTATGGTAGTGAATATGGTAAAACAAAAGGCCGAGTACACTCTAAAGCCTTAGTCACTCTGTTCACACATCATACAAAGAACTGTTCGCTGCAGACACATCCGTGGGACGGCGGTAGATATATTGCCGAAAATAGCCCGACAAAAGAATGTTTCATGTCGGCTTTGTGTTCATTTAGTGCTTTATTAAGCAACATAACAAAATCATCGTGCACTGCAGCCATAACGTCCGCCCTTCTTTTGACTCAAAAATGTCGTCCGCTATCTCAGATCATCGTCTGAGCTCTCGCAACGTGCCATGCCTCCATCTGTCGGCTCTTGCGCCAGTCAGACGGCTTTGTTACGTAGTCCCTCTGCTAACAAACTTACCTTTGTTCGGTAACACTGCAGTTCGGTTAAGTTTAAAGGAGCGGTGCAACGATATTGAATTGGAATGTTTTTCACTTTACACGAGCTTACTGGCACTAGTGGGACTCAAGGATACTCGCACGCAACGCCACTGGCCAAGAAACTCCTTTGTTGCGGTGTAATTTCAAGGACAAAAGCGATCATTTTCATTCAATCTCTCCTTTGCAAAATTTGATGACGTAACGTGGGGACCGCAGTACACCCATGTGACGATATTTGAATGTGGTTCATAGATTGGACCCGAGCATGGCGTGGTCGCTCGATTTGGGCTCGTGATAATTACTAGCTCGAGAAGCATTCGGGTAGTGGCCCGTGTCCAATCGCTGCAACGACGACAATAGCCGAGCCATAACAATGTCTGGAACTCAGCGCGTGTCCTGTGCTTTGCCAACCCCAGCGCGTGGCTATGATTAACATTGGCGGCATATAATCGGCTCCAGATCACGTGGCCGCTTGTTCTGGTTGCGAGTTGAGGGGGTGAACGCTGCTCGTTTTTCTTTAATTTTTTCTTTGACTTCTATTGCGTGGGGTGAAAAACGAACGCGTGTTTCATAGGTCATTTACGTCAGGGATCCGTTCTAAGCGGTATTTGCGCAAAGTACAAAAATTGTTGCATCGCCCCTTTAATGTTTGAAATTTTAATGCACAAAAACACCGGTTCGCGCAGCTACTTTTTGTTGCCTTTTCTTGTGTTACGTGCGGGTCACCGAAACATTCGTATCTCGAATGTTTCGCTTCAGAAAGGAGCCAACGGCCCATTTGACTCACACAGCTATGTTGCCACAATGTTGTCGCAACGTCCACTCGCGGACGTGAGAAGCCCGATTCACACGGTGCGATTTCGTTCGCGAATTCACCAGCTGCGACGATCAAGCACCGCAACTTTCCACAGGCTTTTTTTCACGATGACGTTGCAATTTCGAAATCGCAAGTTAAAAATCGCACCATGTGAATCAGGCTTCACTCGCTCCGCCCAGATGGCAGTCGCGAGCCTCGTTTTTCGCCCTGTCATTTTCGCTAGTTGCCCGCCGCATCTATAGCCTTCGTTTATTGTCGCGCTTGAGCCAGGACCTTGTCAAGCGGTGATTGACAGCTGTCCTCCTGCACTTCTCCCCGTAACCCCCGCAGTCACAAAAGACTGTAACACTCTCCCGCTTTAGTTTCGGTATTGGTTTCTTTTTTTATTTTCCTCTTTTCGTTATCAAGGTCTCGTAAACACAAGCGGACGTTCGTTGCGAAGGCGAGCATAAACAAGCTTTCGGGAGGCTTTTATTTTTGCCCGTTGTCGCACTCGTCTTTCACGACCAGCGCGTGATGGTCGTTGGGCAAGTTAGGCCTAGCGGCGGGAGTTACGACGGGGCGTTAAAAAAGCCTTTACTCTCGCCGTGACCTTCCCTTTCATTTTTTGTACTCTCTCTTTCTGTCGTCATTGAACGTTTTGTAAAAGAGTGAGGAGAAACTAGAGAGTGAGGAGGAGTTTTCCGTGTTCCTGCCCGTGTGACGCACGACGCTTGAACGCGTTGCAGACGGCACGGCCTGTCGGAACGGCCGGTAACACTTCCTTTTTTGGTGTGTGTGTGTGTGTGTGTGTGTGTGTGTGTGTGTGTGTGTGTGTGTGTGCGTGTGTGTGTGTGTGTGTGTGTGTGTGTGTGCGTGTGTGCGTGTGTGTGTGTGTGTGTGTGTGTGTGTGTGTGTGTGTGTGTGTGTGTGTGTGTGTGTGTGTGTGTGTGTGTGTGTGTGTGTGTGTGTGTGTGTGTGTGTGTGTGTGTGTGTGTGTGTGTGTGTGCGTGTGTGTGTGTGTGTGTGTGTGTGTGTGTGTGTGTGTGTGTGTGTGTGTGTGTGTGTGTGTGTGTGTGTGTGTGTGTGTGTGTGTGTGTGAGAGAGAGAGGATAGTGATTCTCATAATATTTTTGGTTTCTAAAGGGCGCGCAGGGTTTTTAGAATGTTTCGGAAGTTATCATGTTTGTTTGTTTTTACGTTTTGTCGCAGTTGGCGTGTGTTGCCGGTTTTCTTCTTTTTTTTTTCGGGTTTTGGGTGGCACGTTTCGCAGGCTTTGACTTTTAACTTTGACAAGAAAAACGCGGAATTATAAAAACAAAACAAAAAAGGTAAATTGTGGCTCATTTCGTCCGATCAAAAACAATGACTTGAAAAACAGTTTTTTTTTTTTTTACATACGGTTGTGCTTTTTTTATGCTTTTGTTTATACACTTCGGTTCCAGAGTGAAATGGTGGAGCTCGCTCACGGACTTCCTGCGTGCATTTCTTGGCGGGCAAAAAGTGAGGAGAGGAGGAGGCGAGAGCGCGCGTGGGCCCAAAACGCCGAGCTCTGGTTCGAATGATCGGTGGGTAGGCCCAGCAGCCTCTGGGTAGGCGCGGGCAGACCCAGTGCGTGCACCACACGCAGAAAGATGGCTTGACATGCTCTCTTGGCCAACCAGAAGCCAAAAACAATCCCCTAGCGGTGGTAGCGGTAATAGTTTTAATAAGCGCGTAAGGGCTCATTCACACTGGAAGCGGATCCGCGTTCGCAAAGCGGTTGCGGACGCGGTTGTATAAGGATTCAGTACAATTGCACGCGCACTCGATGACATCACGTGCGCGTGCAATTGTACTGGATCTTTATACAACTGCGTTTGCAACCGCTTCGCGAACGCGGATCCGCTTCCAGTGTGAATGGGGGTTAGAGTTAAATTGTGAAAATCTAAAAGACTAGCGCGGAGACCTCGTGCGTTCCATTGGAAAATAGTGGCATCTCGAATATTGTTGTCAATAGCGATAAATGAAAGATATAGCAAGAATAACTTTCCCATTTTAAATATAGGTCTCACACCAGACATGTAGTGGAGAAAATCTATCGTGTTATTGAAGGAGAGTAGTGGCAATGGGGGATGAAAGATGGGATAGAAAACTACGGAGAGCCCATACCAGGGCTGCCCATGCTAGGCATGTGCGCCGTTATAGCAGAGACTATTGCCTCTACACTAGAAGGAGGTCGTTGTCGATGTCGAAGGTTGTGAAGGGGGTGACACTTTCGTCATTTGTGAAAGGTGCGATGGTCAGTTTGATTGCCAGGGCGTGGCTGTTTGTCCTTGTTTGAAGTTTCATCTGTGCTAGGTGCGGCTACTTGCTTTACTAGCGGCGGGAAGGTTTCCATATCTTCTGTGATTGGTGGAGAATTCTGTTGGTCAGAATTGTGGATAAGGTATTACTTTTTGCGAAAATAATCTTCACGGTTGTTTGCTCACTTGAAAAAATCCTCGAGGATCCTTTGATTGCGACTCGTGCTGTAAGATAGTTAGTGTTGTTCTGACGTCGGAAATCGTTTACTTTTTTTTCTTCTTTTCATTTTGTGCGTTGCCGGGAGGTGGATAGGTGATTTTTCCCACAGTTGATACACTTGACTTCGTTTGGACAAGAGTCCTCGTCGTGTTGTTGTCCGCAGCTTAAGCTGGGGCTGGGGACGCGACATGCAGCAGCAACATGTCAGAGACGTTCACAATGCTTGCACTGAGTGTGTTTGTCAAAATTCATATACACTTTATGACGCACATGTCCGAGTTTCACGACATCTGGTACTGTCTCCGACGAAAATGTGCCTGCGGCAGAGTTTGTCGAGCCCATTCAACGAACACGTAGCACGGCAGGTGATGACATGATCTCCCGCAGAAGGTCGACTTCAGTGATGTCGTTTACCAGACCGTGAATCACGCCGACAGCCATCGCTAGGTTGCAAGGTTTTGTATGGTGTTACTTTAATGCCGCAGGGAAATGTCATGCGAAGAAGCATTGCCGCTGTTTCGAGATTTCTGGTGTCCACTGCTATAAAATTAAGTATCTCATTTGGGCGAATTCTGACAATGCCGTCAGCGTTGTTGGCCTCGAGGGCCCGTGAGAGCTTGATCGCACTAAATTGTTTGATCTTAAATCAAGGATCTTTTGCACAAAGATCACAGTGAGCCCGTATGCAAAGCGCTTTACGAGCTGTATATCGGTACTTTGTGAAGCGTCAGGAGTCTCGTGCTTGCGTTTTTTTACCCTTGTAAGGAAGGAAATGATCTTAGTCGTCATCGACGCCCTCCGAAGTAAGAGCTTCATGATAATATGTTTCTGTTGTATCGGATTTGCATTGGAACATCAGTGTTTCGATGGGATCTGGCACCCCAGCTTCTGTTGCCATTGGTCGGCATGGAAGAGGAAGATGCATGCCCTGTTGCAGGAGATTGTGGTGATTTGCCTTTGAACGTTGTCTGTGGTGAGCTGAAGTGAATGATCCGCCTTGCCTTGACGTATTTTCTGGAGAGACGTTGCTCTCGGAAGACAGACCAGATGTTTCCATGTCGTCCGTCGGGCAAGGTTGGTCTTGACGAAAAAGTCACCAAAGGCCGCCCATCAAGGAAGGCCTCTAAAAATCGCCAATGGTGGAGCATTGAGATTATTTTGCCTTTTGAGAAGCAGAATGATCAGCTTGTGGACTTTCACTGTGAGTATACAAGCGCAGTACTTCTATTTCAAAATTAAATCGTACGGGCTGTCGCCTTTCCGCAGTGTCACGGCTCTCCTGAGCCAATAAAGATTATGATCACGATTAAATCAAAATATTTCAAGGGATGCTTCGCGGTGCAAGAGAAACGTTTGCTTCGTCTTCCTTTTTTTATTCCCCTGTGCTGCATTGAAGCATTGAACAACTTGAGGCGCCCTCAATTTTGGGTAGTACAAGCTCACCTGATTAGGCCTCGCAGAGCTTATGGCACGTTGGCTGAGCTCTCTTTCTTTCTGTGTGGTGCTGAAGAACGGAAAGACAGCTTTCGAAGTCCGAAATCGGCTAGATTCAACGCCGCAAAACAATCGAAAGTGCCAGATTCATGCCACCACCGCTAGGGTACGCGAGTCTCCTATTTCTGCCACGGCTCTGAATTCTGAGTGGTGACGACAAAAAATTTAGCGTCGCGACGCTTTTTTTTTTCTACCTTGGAACGCGTGAAACGGCGTCTTTTGGCCACGGTGCAAGATATACTCTTTAGGTACTTTAGGTGAGGACTCTACCCGACGTGGAGCGACCAGATACTGTCCTCTCACGAGCCGCGCGCGCCCAGCAGCCCTCGGCGAACTATACTACGTTTTAGCCACGGTGGTTTCCAGCTTAAGTTCAGACGGCAAGCGCGAGCATGTGGCCCTGAACAGTGCTTGCGCTGCGCGAGCGTGCCTGCTTGTCAGGGACGCTGAAAGCTTGGAGCTCGCGCTTGTAGCATCGGCTGCTTCTGGGCTCAATCGAAGTATAGCGTCGCTTGCTGGCGAAACGACGCAACTCTGAAAAAAACATAAATAAAATATATCTTTGCCATGGCTTCAGACGAGCACGAGCTCCTTGCTCAAGGATGTGCGACGGCTGCGCAATAAATGCAGTAGAAACAAAATATTTGATTTATGTTGTTGTTGTTGTTGTTTTTCACAGTTCCGTCGTTTCGCTATGGAGCGAAGCCAGTTCGTCGCGGGCTGTTTGGCGCGCGCAGACTTGGGAAGTACAATCCATTACTTTCTCACGTAAATTTGTAATTGCCACGTTACGTTTTTGCGGCAGTAATTTGTAATGTAATTTCTTTACGAAATATTTGTAACGGATTACCTTAATAACTCTTTACCTTTTTTAAAAATATGGACATAATACAGAAACTGCAGCAATACGAGTGTGCGACCACCCGCTCGACCGAAGCTCAAAACCGAGGGCCCACGCCCATGCATTTTTCAGTGCTGCATGCAACCATACACCATTCCAATATTTACACGTCTTCAGCCAAGCGTGCGATCTCCTAAGTCCTGCACGCGCATGTTCGTAGCTTCGGAAAGCGAGTAAATTTCGCGCCATACGCACGAACACTGAAAATGGAGTCGGCCGGGAACCCTCTTTTGAAAAGGTCCTAGACTTTTTCACGAGGGCGCCGCCATCTTGAATTGACGTCACTTCCAGTATGGGCGACAACATTGCTTTGCCGTCGCCACGCCAATCGAAGACCGTCACACATTCTCGTTTCGCCTCCCCTCTATTTTCTTACTATTTACAGGTTGGAACGTTTTAGTATTTTTCCGCCGCTCACACCGGATAAGCCTCTTGGGATGCTGGGGACGAGAGTACACGAAAAAGGTCTATACTCCGTTCAGGCATAAACTGACAGTGCGTCAAAGCTAGCCCGAGACCGCAGCTTTGATACGTTGCGCTCACGCTTGAGAGGCCCGTTTCAAAAGGGAGCTTTCGTAGATAGGCTCCTTACCTCTGAACAGAGCCGTTTATACTGAGAGACTTTGGCCTATGGGCGGAGCTTGTTGCCAGCTAGAACCAGCCCATTCCGCGAAAACACAAAATGGCGTTGCTTCTTCTCTTCTTTATTCCGGGAGATATCGCGTAGAATTCCTATGAGTCAGAGCCCCAAAATGGCGGACAGAACTAGTCATCCCCCGGTTGTCAGACTACGCTGCTGTAGTTGCCAGACTGTCGAAATCTCATTAAGAAGGCCAAAGTCTCTCAGTATAATTGGCTCTGCTTCCGAATTCCCTATATCTGAGGTTGACGCTGCTACTGAGCATGCGCGCCGCTAGCTTTGTCCGCAGAATTCCAGGGATCATTTCCGGTCGCCTTAAGCTAGCGGGATGGCGGGTATGGTTGCGCCATTTTTGTCTGCCTTCTCAGCTTACAGTTGAACGGAGTGCACCCACATGATTTCTCTTAAACACGATATTTTATTTTCACGAGGACTGCCATAATGCGAGCGTATGAAAAATAGAAAGTACCTTAGTGTTGCTGAACATTCTTAAAGATATTAAATTTGTTTCTGTTGTTTTCTTTATAAGTGTACGGGAAAAGTAACCTGAAAGTAATTAGTAACGTAACGAGCAAAGTAATCTGTGACTTTTGTTACATTTGAGTCTCGGTAATTTGTAATTGTAATCCATTACATTTTTCAAGTAACGCGCACAAGTCTGGGCGCGCGCATGCCCTCGTGACAGGACTTTATCTGGTCGATCGCGTCTCATTGTTCCTCGCGGCAGTGTTCCCACCTGAGGAGCATATATCTGACATCGTGCTCTTGGCTCACGCTTTTATGCTTCGTCTCACCTTAGCATGGACTAACTGATGATTGCCTTGACTGGAGTAGCGTGCCTCAATGGCCTTCTGTTTAGGGTGATGCCACCCTTTGTAGTACCCGATGCCGTCAGCCCGCGCTCACAGAGAAAATACAAAGAAATCGCCGGAAACAAAATGTCGCCGTAGCACAGTCAGCGCCACGAGCGCGTGCAGGGACACGCTCTTTCACGTGCTTCAGAACAAAAAATAAAAAGAAGAATTGGAAACAAAATGGCCAGATGTCATCACCCCAAGCAAAGCGCACATGAAGGCACCCTAGACTCGAGCATTCGCTGCACGAGCGCTTGTGCAGCCGCCGAGGCTTCATACAAAACAACTATAGCTCGCGCTTTTAGTTTGCGCAGCTAGCAAGAGTCCAAGTTAAGAGGAGACGAAGCATAGTGTCTTAGCTTTGGCCTGTGCTTCGACGGCGTTCGAATTTTACAACGGAGCTGTTAATGGCTAATTCCCCCAGTATCGTGTCCGCGGACAAACAAATGTCGACACAAAACTCCATACAGCTACCGCCATCTATGAGTGACGGCGGCAAACCTTCCTAGCCTTTCCACTCTGGCTTGCCGACTTGCGGCCGGCCATTACTTCATTCCCACGATAGTACAGCTTCGCTGGTCTTCATTCTTCACCAAAGTGGAAAGGCTGGAAGTTTTTTGTTGTTTCTTTGTATTTTCCTCGTGGTCTCGCGTTCCACACCAAAGCAGGCACGTTTTTATGAGTGTGACAGTTTGAGACGCTCAAGTTTGTCCTACCCAAAACAAGTCCTAACAAGTTCCTGTTTCTTCAACGCCCCCGGGGCAACGCAGGAGGCCTATTCTTTTTGTTCTCAAAGCCGCACACTCATTTGCACTTAGCTGCGCGAGTCTGGGAATTCCGGAAGACACACCTCTGGGAGTTTGCGGTGTTGTTTTGCTTTTTCGGCGGTAGCTGCCGAGCCGTTTCTTTCGAAAGGCGCGACCTTGAAATGTAACGGTTTTTGTTCGACGCAGACGCGGCGCGCTCGCTCGTCTGTCAAAGTGCCGAGACGTGTCAGACGAAATGCACTAGGAATGCGACAACAACAAAAGCCACTAAAACACAGACTCCATTTGGTTCGGTTTCACCTTCGCTTTTTTCCCTCTTTCCCTCCTTGCTTCTGAGCTTTTTCTAGTGCTTTTATTCATTTTTTTACTTCTTTGTGTGTGTGTGTCAGAATTGTTTAGCAAAATGTACCGGTGCATGACAGACCTCGGCTCTGAAAGCATTGTCTCGGTTTTCGGCTTGTCATTGTAGCTTCCTCGCGGCGTTCACTCTCTCTTTCTCCCTTTCTTTTTTTCCTACCTCCTTCTACATTCTGTCTATATAAGGTCACGTGACCACCCTAGCTACGTGTTCCAGATCAGGAATCACTCCCGGGACTCCATGCTTTTGTTACAAAGTAAATCTTGCCTTTTCTACTCTTCTTTTTCTTTCTTGGTCCTTCAGAAACCCAATATCGTTTCTTCTCCTTCCATCGTGGAAGTTTCACCATTGCTTTATAGGTACCGTGTTTGTACCATGACAACTTAGGAAACACAGGGCGTGGCTTACCGGGTTAATGCCGGAATCTGATTGGCCGCTAAGTGATAATGAGATGCTTGAGCTTCGCTTCGCCCTGCATCTCTGAACTTGTCTGCGACTACATGAAAAAAATCCGCGCGATGATATACGAATATTACGGTGCTATCTGGATTGAAGGAGAACGAGAACAAACAGCCAAGCTCTAACTTCATTATCGACTCTCCAAGGACGAGAGCGACGATACAATTTGATTACAAGTCGCTCCCAAGAAAGCGATCAAATGGGGCTCCGTCTTCGACTTTGCGGAAGCCGATAGCCGAGCTTTTACCGTTTCTTTCGGGGTGGAGGGGAGGCGTCACTGTGGGCGATGGTAAGCGCCACCCAGTGTATGAAGGACTGCTCTGGACAGTTGAGACAGTAGAAAGTTTTAGTGAACCGTTTTGCAGATCCGATACGGTACGATCGGCCCTCCGGTACGAAGTGCGCACGCGCTACCGCAGAAGGCTCGCGCATGCGCAGCATGTACCGGAGGGCCCATCGTACAGTATCGTATGTGCAAATACGGTTCCCTCAAATTCTTTAGTAGAGACTTTTAGCGAACCGTTACCGTGTTCCGCGTACTGCAGTACCGGAGCCTTTAAAGCATGCTTTTAAGCTCGAGCCCGGGTGATACCGTGACCGCGGGGCGCGCGCTTAAAAGCATGCATGCTTCAAAGGCTCCGGTAATGCGGTACATAGAACACGGTAACGGTCTGCGAAAGTCCCCGTTAAGAAATATATCGATTGACATTTGGAGCAGCAAACTCTAGCATCTGTAATTGAACTTCTTTTTTTTCAGTAAGCTTTTCCGCATCCGTAGATCCTCTTCCCTGGCCACGCTACCCGCTGTCGCCATTTTGGGAAGGCACGGTCCCGCACGACCAACAGTAGGGACTTTTAGCAAACCGTTACCGTGTTCCGGGTAACGGTTTGCTTAAAGTCCCTATTAGAGAGTTCTAGTAGATCGTTCCGACACTTCCGATGCCCCCGATAACGATAGCCGATAAGGATACGATGCACGCGGGAGGGGGTATCGGGTATCGTTATCGGCGTCAACGGAACGATCCGCTAAAACTCTATTCTCAGCGCATATCTCTGCGCGTATGTCGTCTTTCTTCTTTACGCTTGTTTTAGTATCGGAAGTATGGGTCATAAAAACCGACGAAAACGGATGCAACGGAATGATTTCTAATGGGTTCTGACGGGCGAAGGCATGTTGTGCTGCCCTTCCATGGCCTCCGAGGTCCAAACGCATTGGCCCTTCATTTGTAGTTCGCACACAAATCCCCAGATGGGGATTTTTCTGCGAACTGATTACTCGTAAAAGGTCCATTTTCTATGTAAGAAATTGGAGTTTGGTGGTACTATACGATTGGGCACCCAGCTTACACCTGGAGATCCTCGTTTAAACCCTAAACCTTAAAAGTGCTGTGTTTTATAGTTTGGGACAGATTGAATTTGTCTTGTGTCTATAGAAATATGAAGTCTGAAACGAAATTAACGGGAAATGTATTATTTTGGACTCACGCAGATTCGTAGTCCACTCCATTTACGCAAGAAACAATTTTTGGCGGGAATACGAGGTCTCATTGGCGGGCAAAATCAAAACCAAAATACAATTTGCGAGGGAAACCCATTTCGCTTAGTCTGGCTACCGTCTACGGTTCCTCCTGTATTACAAACAGCTGTCGAACTTTAAAAAAAATACACGTTTATTTGTATTTATTTTTTAAATAAACGTAGATTTGGAAGCTTTACATTCTAGTACATTGTGTTATCTGAACGTCTGTTTATTTATTTGTTTATTTTTTGTCGACTACAACTGTATACCTGAGTATTTTTACCTGCGCACTTGGCTTTGTTCGTGCTTTTTTATTTTTATTCTTATACTTTTCAACTTTGACCTTAAATAGACTGTAGTGTCCTCTAAATAAAATGGAAACAAATTCAGGAAGATGTATTCGTGGAATCTTCTGGCATCCGTTAGCATGACCCTTAGAAACGCCACACACGTCCTACTTTGGGAAACGCTAACGCTGACCACTTCACTTTTTGTTTTGGCTTTCTTTTTGTTTACTGCCTCTTTTTGGTCTCGTTACGGGGTCAGTGTTAACGTTTCCTGAAGAGGAACGTCTGTGGCGTTTTCCAAGGGTCATGCTAACGGATTCCTCAAGAATCCGCCAGTGGACTTCGTGACATTTTTTCACCCCTTTCTTGTACACTTGCTGTCAGAGTACGTCGACGCCCTTGGATACGGTCATCCATGTCACTCGTGGAAGGAACCGCATCCATATCACTCGTGGAGGGAACCGCATCCATCGTTTTAGCTACACACACACATCATAGCCCACGCATTGCTACTACGGAAACCCAGAGCGAAGAACAACCGGCGACGACAGAGCGGCAACTGCGCAGTCCCGCATTCCACCACGCCGTGGCGCAACACCTCCTACATAACAAATCCGTATAGTGCTGAATGAGATGGCGTCATCGGAGATGGCCCCCAACGGTGGGCACTGATTGGACATGGCGATTGCGTCAACGTTCGACTCAAACTTGACTCAAAGCAAAGCGCTGGCGCAGCACTCGTTTCCAATCTGTGTCTAGCGTTGGCCTGCTCTGCTTAAACCATCTCATTAAGCACTATGGCTTTGTTATGTAGGAGGTGTTACGCGGCGCCTCTTCCTCTCTGACACCGCGCCAGCTGTGCGCGTGACTTTGCCGAAAACGAAAGGGCTCGTCTTGACGAAAACCCGGCGGTGTCTGTCGGTTTGTCAGCGCCGGGGAGAGACGGAGAGGTTGACGCGTGCTCACGTCAGCGCTTCGGACCAACGGGAGCGTCGCACGCGACAACTGACAAACGAAAGACACCGCCGGGTTTACGTCAAAACGAGCGTTCTAATGCTAGCGCATTAAAAATATACACTACGGAAAACGTACGCGAAACACGCGGCCTGGAATGTTCAAATAACGACACATCTAAACGGCCACCGAACGGGTCGGTATACGAGGAGCAGGCGCAAACGTCCGCCATTACGATGGACTGAGCTAGGACGTGGTCCTCTTTGCGTTGTGCGGTTTGTTTTTCTCTTTGCTTTTCTCTGCGGAATGTTTTCTCCCCGCTGTCACGGGCAAGGGACGTGTTTTTGGCCCGGCGCTGCGCCATTAATTCTTATTTTCCCCCGCGATGCTACCGTGTCGTCGTCCCCACAAAGCCGGCTTCGGTTAGCCGTGACACTCTGCAGATGGGGGACGCCGCTGCTATTCGATTTACGCTGGGCGCGGCTTGCACGTGATGTTATCGAACCACGCTGACGCACGGTCAATTCTTACCGAAGTTAATGCAAAGGCTGCAGATGAGCTGGTTAAGAACTGGGCATTCTTTTTTTTTTTTATCCTAGAGAACGGGGAAACAGAAGGACAGGATATTGGAGATTCGCGTTGTTCTGTTCCTCCTCTTTCCCCACTCCCTGCGGTTAAAAAAAAAAAAAAGAGAGAGACGTTTTTACTTGTTTTCCTCGATAAAATTTTATGTACTCCGTACTCCGTTTCATTTTAGGTCCAAACAAAACCGGATAAAAAACAAACATTAAGCAGTGCTAGAAGGGGATTGTCGAGGCTCTCGTTAACTTTGTGGGTTCGCCGTCACGGACAGGACCAATCACAAGCAGAAAAAAAAGCGCAGGATTACACAAAACGATGAGCGCCGCTCGTCGTCCTGTCAATTTCCCTGCTAAAGTTTGCGGGAAAATCGATGCCGCGTGACGTATACACCAATTCAGTTTCCCCGCTAAATTTGGAGGGGGAATTGATGTCACGTGACCTTCACTCGATCCTAGCTTCGAATGCGGTCGGACTTATAATAGTAATAATAATAATATTATTATTATTTATTTTATGTGCCCCAAAACGACCACGCCGGTCCTCACATCGGCGCGCGCATGGATAAAAAAAAAGAAAAAAGAAAAATAAGTAACAGAACACACGCGCATCGCATCAAATAGACAAACTAGCGGGACTACAAAAACCGGGCACGCTTCGCACAAATTGTACTACAGGTTCCAACTTTCAACTAGACTCTCGAAGTTGCTGCAAAAAACAGAGGGATCCGGTGAAAATATGAAGCAAATCTAATGCGATTCTATTAAATAAAATTTGAATACGGGACAGTGGTGAGAGTTTAGACATGGATTAAACGTAAATGACAGTTAAATTTCTGGTAGCGCGACAAGGGACGTGCAAATCAACAGGACCCAGGAGTAGGCTAGCATCAACGCAATCATCTACAACACTGTGCAAAAAAAAAGATTACGTTTGATTTTTTCGTTTGTCAAAGTAAAACACTGTTGAGAAGAAATTTATAATTATAATAAAAGCGACGCTGAAAGTATGTGTCATATAAAATGCGTATCATTCATTTTTTATTTTTTTGCACCGATGCAATGCTTAGTGACTGTGTATGTGTTAGAGAATTGAAAACCACTGAAGCAAATTCAAGCCGTGAACGAACTAAAGCATAAACATAGACGAATCATACAAACAGGATGTCCGAACTTTTGAGTTATACGAGATAGAATACCAAGAGTGAAACGGTGTGTAGTGTAATCGTGCTGAAAAAGAACGAGGGACCGATAATGTGTTGAGCTACCATGCACAAGAAGTGTGTGGTTTGCGCGATACAGCAGGCACATCAGTCTCCGTAACACGCGCAGACAGCATGCGAAACCCAGCAACACTTAGTAGACTTCTAGCCTATGAACACTCATTTCTGTGTGTCCACGGTCTTTATCAACACGATCAAGCTAGTGTAAATGTTAAGCTTTATCAGCCAACTGTTAGCTCTCCCCGCATGCACTTGCTCTGCTCATCTGCTTAGCTCAGACGGAATAGACCATGCAGTGTCCGAAATCCTAGCCCCCAACGATCAAAATGAGAAATACTAATCTCAAACGCCGGCTCTTGTGAAGAGAAGGTCTGCGCATAAAAAAAAAAGATGTTTGCTTCTCACGGCACTCTTGGCATCGGTGTTGTTCTTGGAGCTTCGTGACTATGCATTTCTGACGTTCGTGCATAACGATATGTGCGATGATTTCTAAAAGAAAATGGAGTCTCGCAAAAAGCGCCGGCCCCTACTGCTGTCATGGCGTCAGCGTAAACAAACATGGCTGCGCCCATGGAACAGAGCAGACACTGGTCTGAAGTTTCGGGCTGAGAACGACTGGTCTTATAGTATGTGGCTGAGAATGCTTTTTAACGGAGCCCTAATCCCAAAATTTTGTCCATCCGTCCGTCCGTCCATGGATTGCCCGCTAAATTTAGCGGAAAAAAATGACGTCAGATGACCTTACGTATATTCAGTTTTCCCGCTAAATCTAGCGGGAAAATTGACGCCGCGTGACCTATAGACCAATGAAGTTTCCCCGCTAAATTTGGCGGAGGAATCGATGTCACGTAAGCTGACGTACCGAGACCTATACATCAATTCAATTTCTCCGCTGAGAAAATTATTAATTTGTAGGAAGAAATTTAATTTAAAAAAAAAGGTTCTTCTCTCCCTGAAACGACTGTTGAATGTCTTCTAAACAAATTTAAATGATCGCACCTCAAATAGCACGTTTTATGCATTACAGGCCTTCGGAGATGAAGGTCGCTGTAAATTTTTAAAATGGCCCTGATATGGGGCCTGTATGCTTTGTTGTACCTTTAATATACGTGTAATAGTCCAGTGTTACAGTCAAGCATGACGGTTTTGTTTTCTTTTTTTTATGAAAACCCAGCGTATAGAAACATTTTGTATAAAAACAAATTTGGTGACACGAACAGGGTGCTACACAAGGTACGCGCTCAGCTGCAAGGGTCACCAGAATGGCGGCTATAGTGTGACATCAGCGCAGTTGCATGGCTAACTTTGGTGGCTCCGCGGGATCTCAAAGGAAGCCTCTTCTTCGTGGTGTGACTTCACCAGTGTGATTGTAAGTGATTACGGTTGTATCACCGAGCAGCTGGGATGGTGACAACAAAAAGTTTCGGTGTCTGTGACTTTCTTTTCTTGTATTGTTTTTCCTCTTTTTTGTTTGTTTACCTTTTGGCAGAAGACAAAGTCGTTACCGATTAATCTCCAGCTGTGTTTTGTTCCGCCGTTGCGGTATTTTTGCCCATCTCTCTTACTATAACGTTAGCTTGCTCTCAGCTATCTTCGCTTTTAAAGTTTTATCCGTTTCTTTTTTTTTTTTTATCAGCGTTGTCTTTTGGTCTTGTTTTGGTAATTTGAGTGCGTTCTAAAAAAAAATAGCCGGAATTGATGATCTTTGTATTTTCAGTTGTTGCGCTCCTGTTCTGACGTCTATGTTTGCTTGGGCCAATATTTTTTTTCTTCCCGCCTGCAACAGCGACTGTGGTCGCTCGCGCCAGTATAAAATATGACTTTTTTTTATGCGAGTAAGATTTATGTCGAGATTTCGCGCGCCTCGTAAGATGAATGCGCACGCTTGGCAAATGTGTAGATGATGGGATAATATGCAGTATAATCTGGCCCCATACTTGGACCGAGACACATGTGACAGATATCGAAACTCGAGCTCATATTCCATGTGCGGCTAATAAATGCCTCACATGCTCCGTGACGTCTTTGGAAATCCATTAGTGTAGTACATCCATTTATTCGAAACCCGGATTGCGAGACCCCATCTGAAAAATAGGTACTTTGGAGCGAGTCATGCACATTTGCTGTCATATCAGCAATAATCTATTATGCACGTGCGTCGCACGATTCTTTTCTTTTCTTTCTTTTTCCCTTTTCTTTTTGAAGCATTGCGTCGGTAACAAAAGCACATTTGAACATTGACATCATTAATCCAATACAGGGTTCGGTTTTCCGTGACACCGCTCATCTACTCGAACCTTATGCATATATTTGACTTTGGATAATTTATTCCTAGTACAGTGTGCGGCACGGTTAGCGCGAACACGGGAGCGCCGGTTGTTTATGCTGCCACAGTCAGATTTAAGAATGCGCTCCAAGCACCGCCTCCGAAGCGAGCCTTTCATTGTCCCTGACAGTTAAAGAAACGGTGGGCGTGGCTTATACGGTTCTTGCTCCGTGATTGGTCCTTCGAGGATCTTATTGGCTAATGCCGCAATCTGATTGGCTGCCGGGCGCAAATGAGATGCTGCTCGAGAGTCGCTACGCCTTGCGATTCTTAAGCTGTCAGTTTCTTAAGCTGTCAGCTAACCTTCGTTAACAGTTCGGAGTCTTGCGAGTGCGACCATCTAAGGTCACTGGATCCTGGGAGATCTGGTGTCATTGTCTGCCTGCTAGCTAGTGTCTTCTAAGTGTAGGAGCAGCGCGAGTATGGTTCATTTGCCCCTCCCCCTTCCGATTCTAGGCTAGGCTTCCCCACTACGCTTCGCTGCTTGCGGTAAAACATGAACGCTCCTCGGGCCCTGACTGCCTACTCCGCGTCTGAATAAAAAGTGGTCCTACGCAGTCACCACGAGTCAAATCATCAAGGAAGCTCGTGAAAGACGTCACCTGACCTCACTATAGGTCACAGCTTTGCGCGAACTGCGAAGTCATTCACGAGTGGGATGAGCCGAGCATGACTTCGCACCCGAAAAGCCAAGTCATTTCACGCGCTCCCAGCTCATGATGAACTCGTCTGACTCCCGGGCGAGTGTTATTCGATACATTTCTGTTTTCCTAGATGAATCAGGTACAGGAACTGTTAGTTCTTCTTTATCGGCGACATCTGATATCTAGAATTAATATTACGAGTTGTTGCGGGAAAAGCTTAATGCTGGTTCGCCCGCTTGCGATTGCTTACGGTCGTGTGCCTCTAAACCTGTTTTGATCTCTTACGACGGACGGATGGATGGGTGGATACGGCTGAACCCTTTAAATTGGGCGGCGACTTGCGCCACCTAGCTAAGGACGAGAGAACGCGCTGGCTCCATCCGTCGGGTAGCGTAGCCATGGAACATTTGGCCCTTTCGTATAATTCCTACCTTTTTCAGTCGCTCGTTCTTTTTTTGTTTTCTGTGTGCATAAAAAATATTTTGAAATGTGATAAACGGTACTTCTGACTAGATCAGTGGTCTCAAACTCAATCGAGTGGAGGGGCGCAGATATTTCACACCGGAAACGTCAAGGGCCAACGTAAGACGAAGGGGGGGGGGGGGAGGGGGGTCCGAAATATTTTAAAGAGAAGATACCTCGAGCTTTATGCTATTTGTAAACTAACAGTTTTGCCAGTGGCGTCTAAAGATTTCATTTGTTTATATGACTACTTTGGGCCCTGACCAGATGTGGTAAGAATTAAAATGACACAGCCCCGCCAACGTTCTGGCATTTTTAATGAGAACAAGAGCACGTATACTGTCGTTCACGTTGCTCATTTCACTCAGGAATTGACCAAGCTCATCACGTCTCTACTAGAAACAATTAGTTAATTTGGCAGTTCTTGCTTTTCTGACGATTTTTATTACAGCACTCCGAACAAATATTTGCCTTTTAATGGTGAATTTTTTTGAAGGCAAGAACCCAGAGCACGTAACATTATCTTTGGCAGTTGCTCCTGCTGATCGAGAGTTCGAACAGCCGAGATGCATCCTTCAACGAAGAGCTCGCTCGCGCTTGCAGCCTAGTAGCGGAATTGTTGTACAGTTAAAAAAAGCTGGCAAGCAAAAAATAATAATAGCGAAACAAAGGCCAAATGAACACAGATAATTATAAACTATGTGAATAGGTTAAATGTGCAGAGCTACTTTTCAAGCGAAAATTAATTGGCGAGATGAGATCACTATGGTGCATGCCATTTCTAGCGCACAAAACATAGGAACCGGGACTCGTAGCCGGTTGCCTGCGGGCCACGTCCCAGCAAGTGGCGGCCGTATGCGGCCCGCGGGCCACGTGTTTGAGACCCCTGGACTAGATAGTTCGTACATTTGATCGACGCAAATACCGCGAAACCTTCGCTCTAGCGAAATGCAATTCCAGGGTAACCTCATAGATGGCGCCAGCGTGCCAGTGTTTTCTTGTCGTGAGAGATCACAAGAACTCTTTCGTAAGCAAGCGCAAGTGTGTGAACGGGCCTCTACTGCAAGTCAAACTATTGGTAACGTCACGCAGCTAGGACTTTATGTAATTTTTATTCCCCGGAGTTCATTTTAAGATGCCCCAAGTTACCAGTCCCACTGCACTGGCCAAATTGCGCTGCTAAAGAACTGAGAGATCAGAAACCATTTTTTGCCTCTATGTCAGCGGTTCTCGAGCTGAGGTTCGTGAATTCTCAGGGGTCTGAAAATACAGGAGGTTATGGTCTTAGGCAACGTTTGGGAGGGGAAGGAAGGTCCGCGAGGATTTGGGAACATATAAGGCACTGGAGAAAATTCAAATCGGCGGACCGTACGTCTTTCCAGCTATAGTAAAGTTCTCACAAGCCACAGTACTCTCTTGCTGGTTTCAAGGCGTGAGTGCATTTTTACCACGGACTTTTTTTCGGAGAAGGAGCTCAGATACGTGTTATGCTTTCCACTGCGAGAAAAATCAGCCTGGACTCGTTCGCGGGATGCCGAAGAAAATATATAAACGTGGATTATACACCAGCGCACCGTTTACAAACAAGTCCGCCTTTGTTTACACCAGGTGTGGGCACTGTGTGCGCGTAGAACACAGATTCTCGAGTGCCTGCGAAATATGCAAATTGGCAGATCTCCACGAATGCCCTGTACTGTTAGTTTAAAAATGCAAAAAGAAAATATTTGTAAATATTTTTTTGTTTTGTTTTATGACGACGATAAGTTCATCAATGTATACGTATGTGACACATTGTCATACACACATTTACTAGAAGGGTCCGCCACTGTCCCCGCCTCTCCGCCCCCCCCCCCCCTTTTTCCTTTTTTTTGTCAACGTCTTTTCAAAGCAAAACAAAACAAAAACTTAAATAACTCGTAATACGTGACGATCGAATGAAGCGAAATTAACGACGAAAGAACGCAATTTCTCAGACACGTAGTCGCCGTTTGGTCCTTTTCTTACGCGGTCTCGAATATTTAGCATCCTTAAATATTTAGACCACGCGCTGTCTTCCACCGAGAGAGACCCCGGCGTGCCAGGATGGTTCTACGCCCGGACTACCTTTCTTTCACTAGCCTCGAGACGCGCTACCGCGCCCAGATCCCGCTCTCATTTAAAAATACATCGGGACCTTTCTCGTTCTTGCGGTTTTGTGTTTGCTGCCTCAGTTGCGTCATACGCCATCTTTGTTTTGTTCTTTTCTTCGTATATATCTTTTCCCGCGGCTTCGTCTGTGCGTGCGAGTGTTTATGTTTTTGTTTATACGTGTTGGCGGCTGCGAACCTCTGTTTGGGGCATTCGGAAGCCGGCCCCTTCTTTTAGCTCTTTTTGACAAGCGACATCGACTTTTTTTAATCTTTGTTTATATTTATTTTACAGCGTGCTTTTGCCATATCTCCGACCTCCCTCTCGCTGACGTAGACGTAGGAGCTGACACTCGGTTGTATACTTTTTTTTTTTCTTCTTCTCTCTTGTAGAGGTTTACCGCGATCTGGGCGAGGAAACACTAAGCTTTTCACTTTTGGCAACAGATGGCGCCAGCGTCGCAGGCTTGAGCAGACGGCGCCTCCGCATCGTCTGCTTTGAATCGATGGCGGAAGAGGCGACTTGTTTTGTCGAAAACTGAGTCGGGGTACGGGGCTGGTCGTTCTTTTGGCGTCGTTGAGAGATACATTGCGCTACTTTTTGTTCTTTCCTTTTTCCGGCATGTTCTTTGTTTCACGCGGTCGAACGTTGCGGCATGCCGGTGTACAGAGCATGTCCCCGGGAGTGTGGGCAAGAAGAGAAAGTTTTGCGTCAGTTATTTTTCTCGAGTTTTCGATCGGCTGAGTTTAAAGGCGAGTTTGGTAAAGTAGCTCTAAAGAAAAATGTAGTTTCAAGCGGCTTGCTTCCCTTTATTTGTTTTCTCTCTGAAATACCCGAGACTAACTCCCTTCGTAAATATGCGAAATATTGAAGCGGTGATCTCTTGGGTCACAAGATCTGGCCAATAAGCTTGGCTTGTTTTTAATAAGTAAAAAAACATACAAAAAGTTATTTTTCTTTAACTGACGATGGGGAGTACAAATTGGTGAGAGGGCGCTGGGAAGTGATGACTTTATGAAGGAAGTGGGGTGTATAAAATTCAGTAGCTGTGTTTGAGACGGTGTTTGTTCTTTTTTGCTTCCGTCTCGTGTTTTAGTATGTCGAATGTCTACTAGCTCGCCTTGCCTTGTACTGTTGTCTTCACAAAAAGTCTTTTTTTTTCTTTATTGGGGGTGGGGGAGCATTAGATCAGGCACATTATGGTGACGGAGTTAGGGGCCAGCATAGTTGGTGTAATCATAATTAGCAATACGGATAATCATTAGTTCGGAGGGTTTTATCACAGCGAAGAAAGTCACTGCGCTATAATTATAATTGGCAACCGTTACAGTAAAGTAAAATATTAAAAAAATATTCTATGAGCAGACGTTTATGTAGGCTTCATATTGATTAGTTAATGACATTGTGGCGGTGCGCCTGTGGTAATTTTTAAGGTCCAAGAAACTCGTCCGGCCAGAAAAAGAACAAAGTTGTCTTTCTTGCTGACAATTTTCTTCGGTGAAATAATTACGATAGGCCCCCACAATGGCATTTCTTAGTTAAACAAATATAGATGGCCTTGTTGGACGTTCGGCTCCTGGAGATCTATTTCGCTTTTCTCTTTTTTTATCCTCTGATCTAGGTAACGTGATGATGCGAAATTCATATGGAATTTTAACTTTCTGCGATGCGTAGTTTTCTTGTTTTTTCTTTCTTTTTTACGGGCACAAGAACAGGGTTTTACTTTCTAGATCGAATCCTCTAATATGATAATCAAAAGTTACTCTGGAAGCGTAATCGACAATATTCAAAACCCCATCAAGCAACATTGGCGGTCGCCATTTTCGGACACGTAGCGCATGATTGGATCCGAGTCCTCGCCGAACGCTGACGTCATGCTCGTGTCCAATAACTGATCAGAGTTGGTGTCCAAACAATGGCTGCCTCGTATAATTGGCTCAGCAGCTACTAGATGGCGCGCGATTTTAAAACAAAAGTGTCTATGACGCCCGATTTCGACAAAATATCGAGTCCACTGATTTGCCTCAAGATTGGTTCAACATAATAGACACACCTGAACTAGTAACCCAAATTACGAGTCGCAAAAAAGTACTTTTCGCGAAGTTATTAAATTTTCGACGTTGGTCTGAGAGGCTGACAGGCTTTACTGCAAACGCTGGAGGCAAGACGTCAAATGCTAGAAAATAGTTGGAAAAATTTTTGAGGGAGAGCAAATTGGCCTACAAGGGCGAGAGAATGAATCGTACTTTTGATTTCTAGGCTAGGTGGCGCAAGCTACCGCCCGTTATAAAGGGTAGAGCCATTGGCGTTCATCCATCCATTCATGTTGTATAATCAGGCAGTACAGCTTGTTCCCGACAAGCTATAGATGACACTGAGCTTATTTTCTTTTTTTAACCGTAACTTATAGTTAAGCAGCTTGTGACGTCACTGCACTGGAAAACGCGGGAAATTTTGATTGTTATAATGTTCGCTAGAGGTTCAACTGGCGCTAGTGTCTATGGGACTTCCGGTTTTAAACTGAAGCAGATAGCAACCAGTCAACCTTAGCGGTGCTCCGCTGTGCATTCCTACGGGAAAACGCTCGTGTATTCTGTCTCTTTGCCTGAAAACAACGGCTGGACCGTCGCCATTATCGCTGGTGGCGATGGTTTTATTGTCATGATGTGGGGATGCTTGTGAATCTAACGGCGGCCGTCGCGTGCTGGAAGCGTTTGGTCAGTCGGTAACGCAAAGGTGGGGATGTGCGCTGTTGGCAGCGAAATATGACCTGAAGTAAAGTTCAGTTCAGCAGTCGTTTATGCTCTGTCTGGCATTGCTGATAACGTCTTATTCATTCTCTGTTATGTCGGCCGTCAACAAACTCAGGCAACGCTGTGACATGGATATCATTCGACCATCAGCATCGACGGCGCTGGCAACGACGATGCCCATTGTGCCGTCGATGACCTTATTTATGGACGGTGCAGTTGCCAGCAGCAGCAAAACCGGTAATACCTGCTGGACTGTACCTGCTGGATATGGCAACTGGCGTGCCGAAGCGATGGTTATCTGGTAATTGCTGGCGGGCTGCGGCGCTGGTGAAACCTTCGCCGTCAGTCTGACCTGGGTGAACTGGTGTTTATTATTGTGCTGTGGTTATCGGGCGGTAAAGGTAACCTCTGGATTTCCCGGCTGGTGATTTCGCGGGGCAATCTCGGTTTTCGCTGGTATTATTTATCTTTATATCACTCATTATTTAACCGTACGGTGTCGTCGTTGTTGCTCGGTGCAGCAAATTATTGTGGGATCTGGCATCTCTCGCAATACTTCGCTGACGCTGGTGTGGTATTTATATTTATTGCTGAAAGCGCTGGATAATATTCTGGTAACGATGGACGGTGATGAATATTGTGGTGGTGCATGCGTTATCATTCTGGAATTTGAAAAAGCAGTATCTTCTCTGCTCTTATTCGTCTGAACTGGATATTATTATTTGTGATTTTATGGAACATTGTGGAATATTTATCTTATAATAAATGGGCTTTGCCCTGTTTTTTCTTAATGAAATACAATATGAGATCGGTGGATGATTGTCATGTCGTTGAAGTTTGCACAACAAGTTGAACCTCTCTGTGATACAACAACATATATGCGGTTGCGTGTTGTTCTTTTTTTTTAAAAACGTTATGAACTATCAAGGACAGAGTATCTGAGTCACAATATATTCGACTGGCGATTATCGGTGTGGGCGATGTGCGTCTTTATTGCAGAAGATCCGTGCAAAATGGTCAGCCAACGGATCATTCAATATCGTCTGCGTATTCTCTGCCAGCAGTTTGTCAGCTACGCTTCACCTCCAGCTGACAAACGTACCTTCTGCCGGAAGCTGGCAACTAACGCAACAAAGTCGACTGATGCGTATCGAATTATCGTTTATGGATCGAAAAACCGGGCGGTAAAACCTGACGGAACTGTTTGTGGATGCCGTCGTTGCCGCTCAACAAATACCGCTCAATGCGGTGATGGTGGGCTTTGTGTTGCTGGCGCGCTGTTCTCAGTTCTGCCGACTCATGCCGCTGGAACCTCACCAGCAGCAGGCGATGGCAACAGCAACTGGTGACCATGCGTACGTTGCCATGCGTTTATTGTCGTCTGTCTGATAACAGCAATAACGCTGGCAGCGTGTTGTGCTGGTGTATCTGCGTCTGGTTATCTGGAACAGTACTCTAAAACTGTCTGCCGTGTGGAAGACCATGAGTCTGCGTCTGTCGACCTGTTCGGTTATCAGGCATCGACAAACAGCGGATATTCTCGTCAGCAGGTACCGTCTTTGGGCAGCAGGCATCATCTGAAGTTATCTCTGGCACTCTGGCTGTCAGGGCGCTTCCAGTTCACGCCGCCTGCTCATCTGCATCTCTGCGCGATAATTTTTAAAATTGCCAGGACTCGACCGTATAAATTGAAGCTCGGTCTGATGCTTTTTCTGTTGAAGGTTCACCAGCTTACGGCATGGGATGCTAAAGTCAGACAACTAGCATTGCTTTGAAGATGCCTAATCAGACGGAAGAATGAAGACCAGATGTGCAACGTTGATTCAGGTATCTGGTCACCTCTTGCCGTGGGCGATGGGTATTCTTGATTATCCTGAACGGTTGCCACAGCCGTTGCTGATATCGTGGATAAACTGGACATCCGCCGTTCTTCCCAATAAGGCAGGGGCGGACGTAAGTCGTCAGGAGAGTTAAACCATCTGCTCTTTATATTTAAGATTGTAGCGGTGCTGGTTTTTATTTTTCAAATTCAGCCGCCTTTCGGTATTCTGGTCGTGCTGGATTTTGCTGGGTATATTGTGCGCCACAATGACCGCGGGTATGCCGTTGACGATACAGGTAACGGCGGATGCGTTGAAAAAATTTTATCGACGCTATTCGTCATGGTGAAACAAAAAAAAATGAGCAACAGATTTTCGTTCAGTTCGTGCTAAACCGCATGGATATCATCTTCTTTATCAGGTGCTGAATATCTGCAAATGGGCGCTGTATTGGCGACTCTGGATATGTTGATAAAAATCATTCTTTTTCTGTTCAGGACGAACTCTGAAGAGTGCCTCTAAAGTGTACTTCGTTAACGAACTGGAATGAAGCGTACTGAAGATAAAAAAATGGTTTAATCATTGAATGAACAAAAAAGACCTGGTGGGCGCATTTGCAGAAACGCTTGTATTCGTGACGCTCACTAAACAAATACAGATCATGGCGGAGGTAGGATATACTCTTATTATCCAGATTTTTTAGGGACAAGGTGATTTTTTTCAGCCAGTATCTGGAAGATTCTGGAATATGTTGAATGGATCACTGACCTGTTGCATGGCGAACATTGCTGGAAGAACTGTCAGGAAGATCACCTGACCATCGAACGCCGCGCGCTTCATATTCCTGCCGGCTTCGGCTGCGGCTGCAAAAACATTATTTCAGGTTGAGCAGGAATTTTGCCAGAAAACGGATTCAGTCCCTTTATCGATTTTCTCGGTTATCGAAAACCTCTGGAACAAACTTGCTGGGCTATCGCCTGAGTTAACCGATTTCAAAGGTGATCGTTGTTGTGGTTGACCGTTGATTGTTGAAGATTATTAACCTTGTTCGTTTGCTGTTGGATTATGATTATTTCGCTGTTGATATTACCGGACAACAATGGTTGCAGAAGAAGTGGTATTGATGCGCGTGGGTCGGTTATTAAAAACATAATAAAGAATGGGACTGGATATGAGATGGCGTGCGTATTATGTCGAGACAATGGTGCGTAATAACGGCGACAACGGCGCTGGTCATTGTTCGTCGTCTCTGCGTGGTCGTGGCGACTGGTGAGGTGTGGGGCTGGGCTATTGTCAGTCGTCGATGATGATTTAACAACGCAATGAAGTCTGAAGAGGGTATCTTCTGCGTCAGCATCTGTTTGTGAAACACTGCTGGTCGATGTGGATGGGTATTCTGGTATCTGATAACGGTCGTGGATTATCTGATGAATATTATCAGGTATTAACCTTCTTTTGTCTGTTGTGGCGGCAATATTTTTTTCTTCAGCTTTGTATTTTTTATCTGGCTCACGACATCAACAATCAACGCTCGGATGCGATAAAGATTATCATTCAGCAAATCTGGTCAACAATCTTCGTGAGGCATTATCCCACAATATCCATAAATGGTATGTGATCTTTTTCTCTTTCTGGCGTGGGTGGTGGTCGGCGCTGGTTGATTACTCTCGCCGCAACACCAATGATCGTTGTTTTTATCGCGGAAACCGATTTTCAAAGAGCTGATGCGTGCGCGGTGAAACAAAACCGTTCATTTGCCAGAACATGGCGTGTGGCGTGGTTCGTCGATGGCGCAATCTCGCGCGTGCGTACCTCTCGACGTTCCCGCAAAGTGAGTTTACTATTGTTGCTGTATTGCTGAAAACCGGATGCGCTGCTGTATGACTGGCAGTCGCCAGAACATCACCCTGTTCAACGCTCTTTGCCTTTTGGTTGCTCTGGAACCGCCGTCACCGTGATCCGCTGCTGGTCGGCGATCATTCTGGTGTGGGGACGGTGGTGGTGACTATCGCGCTGGAAGAGCTATCCCTGGCAATATCTGCGTCATTGCTGACGCCATCTGCTCATCATTCGACGGCGACAGCCAGCAGGTAACCGTTAACGCTCGGCGCGTGAAAAAAATAATCGATGGATGGCAAAGACAGCGCAATGGAAAATGCTGATGAAGTGCTGGTGGTCGGTTCGATCGACCGTTTACCGTGCGTGCGGCGGCAATCCTCGTGACACCGGTTAAAGTGAATACTCAATTCTCTGATGTCGTCAAAGGTTGATGAAGGTGGTATGGCGACCGTTACTGGAAGGTCTGACATGGTCGTTGACATCGACGACCTGTATGAACTATCAATTAAATCAGCCGTCGTCGGCGATGGGATGGTGTCGCGTATGGTAAATTGATGGTTTGCTGGATATTACAAACAGTATCAATCCTTGGCGTGGTTATTCATGCGTATTAGCAAAGTGTCAGCAACAGCCTGATTTTTTGCTATGGATATGTCCGTCGATAACATCAGAAGAAGGACAGGATAAAGGTTGCCTGCAACAGCCTATTCGCTGGTGTATTTAGTGGCAAAACCTGTTGTGGTGTGTGTCGCTCAGAATCCGTCCTGGAAAACAGTATCACAGCAAAGAGACAGGCGGCAAGAGCAGCGGCATTGAATGGACAACAGAGACAACATGGGTGGGTATCTCGATAAATTCTCTTGCGATATCGGTGACGGTGGTGGGGAATCTTGTCGGCGAGACCGGTTGCGCGAGATTCGATTGCGGCCGGCTTAATTCCTTTCACAAAGTGCGCCCTGAATTGCAAGGGGCAGAAAAAACAAAAAGCATAAAACACACACAAAAAAAAACGTAGACCTACGCACGAACAGGGCTGGAATGAGATTCTGAACGACGCCTGCGGACGGGGTAGACGCAGTAAGCCGTTGCCCATCCAGTGAGTGTGTGTGCGTCTAAGCGAGCTTGGGATTGGTGATATTTAGAAGCACTAAAAATGTACGCTTAAGCATACAGGCACACCGCTAATAATACACCGTACAAAAAGTCTGCTGACACTGTATGAGGCATGTTCCTTGTATGACGGTCATATTGGTGGTACAAAACTGTCTGCGGACAGTTCTGTCATCTTGTCTTCAACGAACAGCGTGGGTTTTGTACAATGTGCGAGCGTTGTGATGCGGCTTAAATTTGTATTGGCACGTTCTCTGCCCGGTCTTCCTGCGGACGCCGTCGTGATTGGTGCCCAGTGTGTGGAGCGGGCGCCACTGGTGATCGTGACAATTTAACAAATGCGACTCCTTTCTAGTAGCTGACAGTCTAAGAAAGGCAGTTGGTGGCGAGAACTCGAGCATGATATTATCGCTCCAATGAGATGTTGCTGCACTAGACGATAAGAACGCCCAAGGACCAATGAACAAGGGAGAATATATTAAATAAGCCACACAGCATGCGCTTTTTTTTTGTTTAATTGTGGGCGACTGATGCAGCGTCAGGAAGCTCTGGCAATGTCGTTTTCCTCTATCTCAAACTTTTTTTTCATTTCTAGAGGACCGAAAAGTGTTTCTTATTATATTAAATAAGGCTTTAGATACCTGGCAAACATAACCTTAAGCACGCGGCAAAAAAAAAAAAGGATGACGAAATGTTAGCCTAGGTTGCGCAAGCTGCCGCCCGTTACAAAGGGTATAGCCATTACCATCTATCCATCCATGCGTCCAGCTGGCTAGTGACGCTTCTCGGCAGAGTAGCTTCGTTAGTAGCTATAGACAGGCTCCAAAGTTCTAGGCTGGTTCCAGGTGTATTATTCCCTGGGCGCCATATTTGGACGCCGCGTTCGCAGCCCATGCTTAGAACGAGTCCCCACTTATCTTCTGTTATCTTCTGAGAGGTTCCACAATCTTGGCAGTGTGGATTCAATCGATTCAACGCACGTTGCGGAAGCGTTGGGGAGGTTCATCGTAAGCTCGCGCTGAACGGCAGAGAACTCAACTCTTGCCGCCTGTAAATAACTACCTATTAGCGAGGAACTCAAACTAAACTCAAAATGAACTTATGGTTCGCTAGCTTATTCTTTGAAGCAGCCCACAACGGGTCTAGATCAGCTGTGTAGCTTAACCTAGGCGAAGTGGCAACTAAAGTAATCAGTCTGCTAATTCCTTATCCAACCTACCAGAACCTTTCCTAACGGTACTGAAACTTGTACTTATTCTGAGGCAATCCTTATAGACCATTCCGGAAATACGCAGTGCATCCCCTCCTCCCCCCCCTTTTTTTTTTCACAGTCTTCTTGCAGAAAGAACTTATGAATAGAGGAAGTTGTACAAATTGATTTAGAATTTTGCAATTCTAGAACTGCAAAGAAGGCACGCGGATAATAAAAGAGATTACGTATCGGCCTTCTTACGTGTTCGTTTAGCTTTCTTCGCGTCCCGGAAGTGACGTGACGACTCACAATAACAAAAAATAGGAGGAATTACGTCACTTCCGGGATGTACGGAGCTTTAGAAGCCGGCCCGAGCGTACATCAAAATGGCCCCCAATCGCCTGCGCCGCGCGGTGCAACGTGGGATCGCGGACAGGCCTTGGGGACTTTCCGGAAATCTCTACAGAAAGACATTCGATATGCACGGCGTGGTGGAGTTGCTGTGTACTTGTTTCTTCATATTTTTTCTGACAGATGACGCCACTCTTCTTTTTTACGTACGCAAAACATTTTGTTTTTCAGTGCACACCTTCAACTTTGTAATTACCCTGCATTCCCACCAACGCAGTATAGCGTCCCTTCAACTATACGAATAAATGAATGCCGCTGGTAAAAAAATGCAATCCAAGCATTTTGCAATTTTAAGCTGTTTTTTTAATTAGTTTTGTTTGTTTGTTCTGTGATGCTTATTTGGCGTGCATAACACGTTTTAGAAGAAATCTAAACACCGCTGAGAGAGAGTGAAAATAAATTATGTTGTGGACAGTTGACAGGGTTGGATGATGTCGTAGAGTGGAGAAACACTCTTTGAACGTAATCATATTCCAGATTGTGCTATTTTGTTTTGTTTTTTTCTAGTTCGCGTTGAAACAAGGGAAAAACACACAACACGTTCTATACAGTGTGAACGCAAATTCCTGTAAGCTTACAACATCGAAGACAACGCAACCAAGAACAAAAACGGCTGGAGAAACGTCCTCTTTTTTGTTTTCTTCCTTCTGCGAGAAGACTCCGAAAGCGACGAACGTGCCAACTTTCGGTGTGTCAAGAGTGCAGACTGACACAGAGCCTCCGGGAGGGGGCTATGATGGAAGCGCCCAAAAACGCGTGCGCGTTCCGCAGTAACCGCCCGTGTTGCCGCCTGACACCCCCACTCAGGAAAAGAAAAAAGAAAAAAAAAAAGGCCCCTAGAGACTAATCTTGGATGTGCCTTCTCGCACACCGCCCCCTTTCCTACGAGAGCTCTAACTCCGAGAAACTTAACCATAGGAGCTATGTCACAGTTGCGTGCTGCCCTGGTTTTGAACCGTGCGTTGCAAAGCGAGTTCGCGACTCCTTTGCGTCGTCTGCTTCTAGTCGTGAACTTCCAGACGTCTGCTTTTTGCCGTGTGCTCCTGGGCATCTTGTGCTGTCTGCTTCCGGTCGTCTGCTTCTGGCCGTCTGATTCTGAACGCCTGCTTATCTTGTCGTCTGCTTCTGGTCGTCCGCTTCTTGCCGTCTGAATCTGGCCGTCTGCTTCTGATCGTGATTCTGGACGTCTGATTTTAAACATCTGTTTCTGGTGGTCTGTTTCTGGACGTCTGATTCTGAACGTCAGCTTCTAGCCGTCTGTTTTTGGCCGTGTGCTCCAGGACATCTTGTCGTCTGCTTGTAGTCATCTGCTTCTGACCATCTGATTCTGGCCGCCTGCTTCTAGCCGTCTGCACTTGGCCGTCGTTCTACTGGACATCCTGCCGTCTGCTTGTGCTCATCTGGTTCTGGCAAGCTGTGTCTTTTATATCTTCTTTTAGTCGTTTTCTGCAAGTCACCAGTGCCTGGCCGGCTGTGTGTGTGGCCGTCTTTGTTTTGTCATCGTCTACATTTGACCGACTTTCAATGGCTTTGTTTGTGGTGGAAAGTGGTGCTGTCTAGTTTTGGCGTGAGTTTGCGTGAACTCAAAGGATCGTAGCACGATGGGTGACTTTCGGCATTGGGACACCGGCACCGGAAAGTTCTGTGCTTCGATGGAAAAAGTTCGAGTCAAGAAGGCCGGCGGATTCTTTTTTGGAGCTGCTTCGGCGGCAATGGCTGCCGATTTTGGGTGCGTACACCATTAGCATTTTTGTTCAAACTTGTAGCTAGAGTATTTTCACTTCATCGTTACGGCGACGGCAGCTTGATTCTCAGTAGATATTTAGTTGTCTGCTCGTACTCACCAGCTACAGACCAAATCAACTCTCTGACGTAAAGCCACTGCGGTGGCGCTGCTGTCGGCACCGCGCATGCGCAGACGTCTAACTTCCCTCGGATCTAGTTTGTGCGTACGCTCAGCGCCCACACCTCGTGTGGGCAAACGCGGGCTCGTTTGTAAACAGCGTGTTAGTGTATAGCACCAGGGCCGTGAACAGGAGGCGCTTCGGTCAGCTGCCAGTCAGCGCGCCTGGTGGCCGAAAGGCGCAACCTTGGCGAGTCCTAACCGCCGAACGATCGGACACTAGAGCTGCGTCAGAGTTCGGCAGGGCACTCGGAGATTCGAGCTCGAGTTCGGATTCAACGCTATCGGCTCTGGGTCGTCTCGGAGTTGCGAACATTCAGCGTAAGATGGCGCCAGCTGTCCAACCGAACTTCGTTGCCCGTCGAGCCTCCAACGGCTAAGTTTAGAACTCGACCCACGGGGATCGACGACGACACGGAATGTTCGTTCGTGTTTCTGATTCTGACGCAGCGCTCGTGACCGGTACTGTAGCCCGCGCTCGATCGAGGACGATCACTCAAAGTATTCAGTGCCCGGGCCTTGCGTTGCCTGTGCATTCGTCTCTAGCCAGCGACGATTCTCCAACTAAACTGTGCTTCAAACAAAACAAAACAAACTACATTGTTTATAGACCCTTCCGGAAGTATGCGGCGCACCCGCCGTATGCTTGACGTATTGTGACGTTCCCACGTACGGCACGTGAGATAATCCATGGAGTCAAAGACGAAGTTGACGTTGGTTTAAAATTTGATGATATCAGAACGCAGAGAAGGCAATAGGAAAGCAAAATAGAGTACGTAATTACCTAGATCCATATTCTCTCTCTTTCTTTCTGTTTTCTTTTGTTGTTGTTGTTGTGGTTGTTGTTGTTGTTGTTGCTTGTTGTTGTTGTTTTGCGTTTTGAGTTTTTAGCGATAGAGAGAATGAACCGTGCCGCTTTCGAGATATGCGAAGCGTCCGGTTCGGGATGAGCGTACATCGGATCAGCCCCACAATTCCCCTTGCCTTGCAGTGCAGTAGCAGATAAACGCAAAGTCTCCCGGGAATTTCAGGAAAGGTGTAATCAAATTTTGTACTTAATTAGCTGACTAATTAACCAAGATTGCCTCGTGGCCCCCAGGGTTCCCAAACTAGCCCACTGGTTAAAAGAACCACGCAAAATTCCTTTGCTATGAATCCGGACCCTCTAAAAACAGCCTGTATATTTGCGTCCGTTCTTTGTGACGCAAGATCCGCGTGTCTATGTTGTAACATCATAGACACGATGTCTACGATCATACATCACGGCCATTGTGTCGTACACTCGTGTAAATCGAATTATTCGAACAGGTCTGGCATACAAATCTTCGCCGTGCAGATAATCCATCATCTCGCTTTCCCCGTGACGCGGGCGCTGTTGTTCGGAATTCTATTGGGGAGTGCACTGAACAATGAACACCACGAGGCATTGCACTACCTTGGGGGTGTCTGTCGCTACCCTCCGGTCGTGTTCTGACTTGGATACATAAGTAGGTTGGATGCGAATGAACTGGCATATACTTATTAAAATAAAAAAATTAAAAAAATATTGCTTAATTCCACGGCCGTTCTCATGTCCCGGCTTGTACCGAACGCGTCGCTAATTTTGTACCTCTCTGTAGAGCCAGTGTATATGAGCTACGCCTAGGTTGCGGACACTCCGTCCCCCGATTTTCTACTGGACGCCGCCATTTTTGTGCTAAGTGCAGATTCGAAAATGCGTCTTCCTCAACTTCAGATGCGGTGTCAGGAATGTCAGGCGATATTGTTTTGCTCCTTCGCAGGCTGTTGTAACCTTTCTGCAAGGAGAACTGAAAGCCGTTTCCTGCGATTGAGCTTCAGAAGACTGGCAACAATGATTTGAAACACCGAGATGGCGCAAATGTCGTTCCCTCGTAGCGTAGCATCTTTAGTTGTTCTAGTCTTCACTAAAGCTCTTTTAGGAACGAACGTTGCGGGGTATTGTGATGACCAAGGTTTCCTTGAGTCAGGCGTGCATTTTGTCACGCGATATGGAGCGACAGATTCTGCCGTATTTTCACTGAGATAGAGTTTGAGGCTTCCGATGCCGGTTCGGCATGGCCGCTTCCTCGGCGCGTAGAATTTGCAATATAGGAGCGCAGAAAATCGTACGGCGGGGCAGAAAAAGCAATCGAAATTCCAGCGGGTTTAATGAAAACCAAAGCACATACTTGCAGCAGGATGTGGATTTACTTTCCTTCAACATTATCTCCTCCTATCTCTGAACACCGTACAGATATCGCTGGCATAAATCACGGAAGGCATTATTTAATGTTTTCATTTATTTATTTATTTATTTATTTATTCATTTTCATACCGCTGGGGGCCCGGAGTCAAGGGAAGTTAGAGACAACAATCAGTAAACCAAAACCACTCAAAATATTCGGTGAAGATATGAACAGTCAAAGCTAACATGCGCGAAAACTATGAAGTATTTTGCTTCCTTAAATGAATTGATGTATCATACAGTATTGTCCCTAAGAATGAGTGAAGGCGGTTTTATTTGAATGACGTTCTTAGTATGAAGGGGTCGATCGAGTTAGGCTCCGATGAAAATCTTGTCCCTAAACACACCGCTCTCAACGCCATCAAGCCGGGGTCACACTGCCTCATACATCATACAGAAAACAGTCTGCAACCACGAGTCACCATTCGAACCACCAGTCCGTGGCATTCGAACCACGAGTCCGTGGTTCGAATGCCTCGTACCAAGTTTTCTCCTTGGACTCATTACCTTGTGGCATTCGAACCACGAGTCTGTGGTTCGAATGCCTCGTACAAGTTTCTCCTTGACTCATTACCTTGGGCATTCGAACCACGAGTCGTGTTCGAATGCCTCGTACCATTGGACTCATTACCTTGTGGCATTCGAACCACGAGTCCAGTGGTTCGAATGCCTCGTACAAGTTTTCTCCTTGGACTGATTGCCCTGCGGCATTCGACGCACAAATCTCGTGGTGACTAGCGTTCGAACCTGTATCCAGACAGTTTTTTGTATGATGTGTGCGCAGTGTGACCCCGGCTTTAGGGTCACCGACAGGCGAAGGAATGTGGGGCAAGGCAAGGCATCTGGCTATCTCTCCGAAGCCAATCAAAGCGCGGGAATCGCTGATAAGGAAGCAGAAGCACGAATCAAAAAGTAAGAAGCGCGGGCAGCATAACTTATAAGCGTTGAAAACAGGTTTCTTTCGGAGCCATATATTCAGCTTAATCAGATATGGTTACGATATCAAGACTGCATGGCGGCAACTGTTAAAATCCGTTTGCTCTACTGACGGTTAGCTCTTGGCTAGCTGAGTGGGTAGAGCGCTCGCGCGTAGTCTTGTAGAGGTCCCGGGATCAATTCTCGTACAAAGGCGGATTTTGTTTTGTTTTTCAGCTGCAACTTGCAGCCGTTTAAATGGACCACTTGCGCTTTATTCCAGTAGAGCCGTATATAGAGTTTGGTCATTCACTTAGGGAAGTATAGGAGGCAAATGAGGAGGCGCCATTGGTCGAAAGCGGGCTGGACGTGTTCCAGGGCGTCTTCACAGATTCGAGTGTGGCCAACCAGAAGTTCAGAAATAATACCCTGGTGGTGGTCGCGAGAAACGAGATTAATAAGCGCGTCGGAGTAATTCTCGGTGACTGAAAATATGGCTGCACGTGATGTTTCAATCACTGTCATTCAAAATCATGGTGGAAGAGCGCGACTAGCGGAGCGATCGACATAATCCGTGCGCCAGGCGCCGAGGGCCGGGAATTCTGCCGTCCGAGCAGTCACACTCTGTCCGAGAAAAACAGAGCTCGAGCGGCACATTCGTTCCTTACATTTTTTGCATGATCATAATCGAACCATCACGTGCAGCATATTTTCAACCATGAAGGGTCACTACATTTAACCTTTACGCTCTTATTAAAACTGTTTCTCGCTACCACCGCTCAGAGGTTTCTTTTCGGCTTCTGGTTGCGCCACAGAAAGCATGCCAAGCCCTCTATCTGCGTCTGGTGCACGCCCTGGCTTCGTGCACTCCTCCCATTGACCAAACTCTCTCTATACACGGCTCTGCATTCCAGGTGAAAGTCCCTTTGTTCTTTAGCATCTTCAGCTTGGGGAAGAGCATGAGACAAACATGGTTCGGATCTTACAAAAAGCGGAACTATACGCTTTTTTGTCGGAAATGGCTTCACCAGCAGCGCTGAACGTATACAGAGCCATTTTCGTGAAGAAGATACCAAGGCGTTATATTTTTGTCGATGTGAGAGCGATAGCGTTTTCGTCTGTTGATTGGACTTGGTGTCACAGCTTTCTGCTGGGCGTGCGGCATCGACTATTCATTAGGTTTTCGCTGGTTCACGTGTCCACAATCGGGGAGTAATTTTGGTGAAAACTCATCACCAAACGCACAAATGGCTAGTGAGGTCTCGCGGCCTCTGACCTGCTTGTCTCGAGTGCTCCTTTATCCGCCTGTCGATGTCAGCAGTGTATGACAACATAACAACTTGAGATTTGCAAAGAAAACACGGGTTACCGATCGCTTTTCCAGCGTGAAGTGTAGCAGGCAATTATTTCATCACTGCGTTCGATCTCACTTCGCCGCGGTGGTCGGTTCGTAGCAGACGACCCACTTTTTTGTGTCGGTTTGTCAGCAGACGACGTACGGTATTTTCTTGTTTTATTTTTGTCTGCGAATTACGTTTCGTAACAGAAAAATCCCGTTCTTCGCTCGCGTTAGGCAGGCGAACCGTTCGCGAACGATATCTTAGCTCGCTCCGTGAGAGGCAAATTAGATTTGTCTCTCGCGGTGAGCAAGATCGTACCCCAAGAGCCGCACAAGGTACCACACTGACCAGGAAACGCGTCAGAACAAGAGCAGTATTTGCACACACATGGAGCACAATCCTTGGCATAAAACTATTTCGTAACGTTGTCGACAACACGAGAGCACACTCTAAGAAAATGGCTAGTCGTAAAATAACACTTAGGGGTTCTTAGGCTTGACCATATTTTGCATCCTGAAAAGTTATTTTAAGCGCCCTCTAAAAGGGTCCTTCGTGAAAAACCGATAAGGAGTTTTTTTTTTTAAGCTGGGTTTTTGATGCGAAAGAGCTCTTCATCGCCCAGTTGCCTCTCTTGTGTACCAGGAAGCGACTGTGTTTAAGGCGTCAAAAAAAAATATGTAGTGTTGTTAGTTTTGCAATTGAATTGATAGACCTTTGTTATATCAATACTTACGTTTCGCTGCGTAGGAAACTTTCTGACTGCATGTCCTCAGAAATTAAGTTCTACCGCGATCGGTCCCTGTGTATCCCCACTGTCTTTTGCAGTACCCTGCAAACGAAGTCTCATGATCTGCTTTACTCACTGACAGCCTTAAAAACGCGTCTCTGGTCCCAGGCATCTTATTTATCTATTTATTTATTTAAAATACCCTCAAGGTAATAATACATTGAAGAGGGAGTGGACATCAAAATAATAATTACAATGTGCACATGTTAGTTAGAACTCTCTTAAACAAAACAATATCAGTAATGTTAGCTATTGAGGCGGGAAGGTGGTTCCAATCCAATGATGTTTGGGAATAAAGAATATTGAAACAACGAAGTTTTAAAATTGGCATTCCGACTTTATGACTATGATCAATGCGAGCAGAGATGTAGAATGGTGCGATAATTAGTTTACGACGAAGGTCAGCATTTTGATGAAATATTTTATGGAAAACACACAAACGAAAGATTTTACGGCGATTCGTTAGTGATGGCAGGCCTAAAGAGGTTTTCATGCTAGAAACGCTGGCAGTGCGGTGATAGTCGACCATGATAAAACAGGCTGAACGGCTTTGGACAGATTCAGCAAGGGAAGTTAGTGAAGAGTGTGAGGGGTCCCACACAGCGGCACATTCTAATTTTGGGCGGATTAGAGTTTTGTACATGGTTAGTTTCAGGGAGGACGGGGCGAGAACGAAATTTCTTTTAAGCGTATCCTAACATACAACTAGCATTGTTAATCACGTATTCGACATGAAGTTTCCAAGAAGGTTAGACGTTATATGAACACGCAGGTATTTGTAACTTGACACTGATGCGAGAGGCTTACTGCTGAGGTGATACAGTGTGACGCATGAGATGAACCACGTGATATTCTCATATATTTACATTTGTCAGTGTTTAGTTCCATTAGCCACTGGTTACACCATAATGATATCTGGTTAAGGTCTGATTGTAGAAGCATTGTGTCAGATATGTCAGTTATTTTCATATATTCTATTATCGCATGGCTCCGCAGTCAATGAAGTTTCGCCCTCAGCCGAAAAGAACGCCGAAAAACCTCGATGAAAAGAATCGTGCAGGGCGCCTCTTAAGCCCTGCGTGGCTTAATGAGCTGCCACTGACAGAGCCCTGGCTCATGCTGAAATTAAGCGTGCACGTCCGGGCGTCACCGTATCAAGGCTGAACAGAACACGGCAAAGACAGGAGGCCCCGGTTCCAGACCTCGCTATCACGAGCTCGAACTGACACTACAACAGTTCCCCGGGGGGGAAGGCGCCGCGAAGCACACGGTTCGTGCGCAAAACACGCGCCTATACACGACAGTCCCCGATGCCGCGCCTCCGTTCTGGGAACCGTGCCCGGGCGCTAATCCTGGACACCTCCTCGCCATCATCTCCCCTCTCCCTCCTTCATCTCCTCCCCCCACCCGGTGTTCGTACAATCCCAGAGTCCCTAACCTCGGGAATGCAAACGTGTCCACAGCGACACGCTCGCTTGACGCCCTCATTCTGAAACACCGTGTCGCCGGACGCCAGGGCCCGCTGACTTTCGTCTGCTGTCAGCTGCCCTCTACGTCGTCTGCTAACGGTCGTCTGCATTTGGTCGTCCGTCCTTGGGCGGATTTAGGGAGGGTTTCCGGTGGTGGTTTCTTTCTATTGTCTCGGGGTCACTTTGTCCGGCCTTCCGTGTGCTGTGAGTTCGGTGTTTCGGGAGACCGAGTGCCCAACAGCGCGATGGCTGATCTCAGGCGCTGGGATGTCGGCGGCGCAAAGATTTGTGCGTCGGTGCAGCGGGTGCGTGTCAGGAAGAGAGCCATCGTTTTTCGCACCGCATCGAGAACCGTGGGCACCAACTTTGGGTGCGTACACTCTCATTCTGGTCCTCCGTAGAAGCCGACCGATTTAGTGCGGTGTGGAACGCAGTGAACTTAGTCAACCGCAACGCGTGCAAAGCGTATAGCATTCACTGGCGTCATTTCGACCACCGTATTTGTATTTCAGTCGTTCCAAGTGATCTTTCGTCATATTTCTTTTAGTGACAAGAACCTTATTGTTCTTAGGATGGGGAAGTGAATATTGGGAACAAAAGCCTCGAAGGAGGCCCATTTAGGCAGGAACGTTTACTTCCTTTGCATTATGTTACGTTAGGATACGACCGCGAGTCGCCAGGACATCGGTGTTTTGCATGTCGCGTGCAAATAAGCTTGAATGGGCTGCCGTGCTTCATGCAAAGCACGGATGTCCCCGTGACCCTAGGCCGTAACTCGACGGTAGCAGACGTAAGCTCCATTAACATGCAAACGGTACTGTGCTAACGGCACCTTATGAGGAATCCGCGCGCGTACGCCACTGGAGAGGTTTGAGGGCCGTTTTGGCGCATCCGATACGGTACGATAAGCCCTCCGGTATACGAACTGCGCATGCGCGAGTCTTCTGTGGTAGCGCATGCGCAGTGCGTACCGGAGGGCCCATCGTATACCGTATAGGATGCGTAAAAGCGGTTCCCTAAACCTCTCGATCCTTAACCGTGGGACCCTGCTCGTGTAGTGGAATAGCTTCCTCATAACGGCTGAGACAGGACGAAGCGAGCGACGCGTCAGAAAGTTCGAGATGATTCGTGGGATCGGTCGGACCGTTTTGTCGCACATGTTTGTGAAACTTATGCTTTTTTGTCCGTGTGAGTATTATGCAGACATGTAGACGTTACTGAAATAGAGTGACAAAATATCGTTACTCCTTACTCCTTCAAAAAGTAACTGTTACTCGTCACTGCGATTTAATAGGAACGCGTTACCTCAGCTTGAAAGTAACGCGTCGTTTTCGCGTTACACCGAATGCGTTGTTTTGATGAAGCAGTAGCCGCTTCCAGTGCTGTCGTCGTTAAGAATTCCTCGCTTTTTTGCGCGTTAATGTGGCTATACTGCAGACGCCTACCTTGTGCACATCTTTTTAGGGTCTATGTAGCGTTTTCTCCTCGTGCAAATTACAGTCGCTTACCGGGGGCAGAACTGGTTCGACACTTGTGTTGTCCACGTTCTTCTCCAGAGGTAAATAAATTCCGTTAACCAGTTAGTTGATAAAAAAGTCACTAAAATACGCTACTCGTTCCTCATTTTTCAAAAGATAACTAGGTGGTTACTTAGTTACGGAAAAAGTAACTAGGTACAAGTAACGCGATATTTACTTCTAGTATAGTTACGTACCTAGTACCTAGTAATTAACGTATAAGCAATTGATATGTTATTATGGTGCGGTTGCTTGGTCTTCAACCACATCGTGAGCACGTGGAAGTCGCCATGCGGCTCATAAGAAAAAGGGGGTTAGCAAACAAAATTAAAAGAGGCACGAGTCTGCGCAATTCAGTCTGGCACGTAAGACGGAATGTTTCTTCAAGTGCCAGCATTAAATTCCAGTCATTCCTTAGGTAGGCCACCAGACGTTGTCTATAGTACCCACATTTGGGCTTCCAAACGTTTTGACCTGGTCGCGCGGTTTCGGACGTTGAGTCCTTTGTCTCGAGCCCTGTATAATTCCTGCCGAATTTCGGACTCCAAAGACGTCGTAGTTTTGAATTCTGCGAGCACTACACAATCACCGCCGCATCAACATCCTTACGTAGACACATATGCCTTCTGTCTGGGTCGTGTGACCTTCGTCACATGACTTTTGAGTAAGGTGTTTGTTCCGTCGGCCAGCAACGGAAAGCGGTTTGCGGACCGGCTCCCTTGTTGAGCTCTTGACAGCGTTGCACTGACAACTCACTACGCGGGCACCTGTCAGCGACTGGTTGTTGGGCTTGCTCTTCGCGTGCTCTTTAAAGAACCGAACCTGTGCGCATTGTTTTGCAGTGTATGTACTCAACACCGGTAATAATACCGAACCCTTGAAGAACTCCGCTCTCATGACAAGGCGTCAATGCCCCTATCAAACCGTATTGATCTGTCAACAGAGCTTGATGACATGATAACAAGGTGTTAACGTCAATCCGCGTGTGCTTCGGGAGGTAGTCACGTGGTCTACAGGTGCGCTAAAGAAGCTACTTGCACGCCTACATTTTCCGCATAGCAACTCACGAATCAATTCAACTCAAAGGAATGTAGCTCTAGTACGCGCTCACTTCATTTGCGATCTTTGTTTTTTACCGAAACTTCCGACTGTCATTGAAAATAATAAAATGCCGCCGACATGTCAGAACTTTGAGACCAGTCTCGGGTAGTGATTTAACTTACAGTAAACTAATTAGTGTAATTTACTTGCCTTTTGAATTATCTGTCGTTGTAATTTGTTAATTTTGAATAAAAATAGGTGCAGTTGTCATCTAACTACTTTTAACGTCAGCAATTAGAAGAAGAAATTGTCATACTTATAACTACTCTTTTATAATTTTGTAACACTGTGGAGCTTCGTTCTCCACAGTCAATGACTGGCGGAAATTCTCTCAGCATCCGCCTCATTTCCCTACTGCCAAACCAGCATTTCGGGCTTTGAAAGCGCCGACCACCGACTGGAGATGCCCGGTTTGAGCAACTGCCGAAGTCACCTGCAGGTGGGCACGGAAGATGCCCCAGATAAAGCGATTGTGCTTTTCATTGTCAGCATGGAGACATTCAAGGAAAATTCTATCGCTGGAATCTTTGCATAGAATATCTTATCACAACTCACGCCGCCCATTTTCAGAACAATAGGCCCTTTTTGAAAACCCCACCGAGCGACATCGGCAGCCGCCATTTCTTGGGCACGAAACGTATACTACTGGATCCCTGCCAATGTTGCTTGATAAGGTTTTTGAAAAAGTTGGCGCAGCAGCTATCAGATACGCGCACTTTTGAAAAGGGTTTCTTGGGAATCTGGATCTGTGCCTCCGTTAGCGTGTTTCGGCGCCTACTAACGCTTATAGGTTAATAGGAGTTTCTGCTTGCGATTATTTCCGTGCCTAGGCTTATAGAACCCCTTCGAAAATTACGCCCTCTTACGGTCGATCTGAAAATGCTGCAAAGTGGCGTGCACAAAAGACACCGACAAGCTGGCAAGTTCGTACCTGATATAATCATTCACTTCCAAGAGACTTTATACGATTGATAGACTTGCCATATTTATGGTGAATTTTGCGCACGACACTTTGCAGTATTTTCAGATCGACCGTAAGGGGACGTAATTATAAAGAGGTCAGTTCTGTTCATGCTTCATTATTCGTTCTTTGGCGTCCTTATCGGCTAGCACCGCAGTCGTGTCGGCTTATCGCTTGGCAAACGAAGCGTGTACTTTCTCTCAAAGCTCTTGGTAGAGTTCCTAGATAAGAGGAGCCCTTCGTGCTCCGTACAAGTACACTCTCAGAAATAGAGGTGTAGTACTTACACCCCTTGTCTCATGTGTAACACCCCAAAAACTACAATTCGACGTTTAGTCCACTGACGTGGAACCGACGATATCAACTTTCACGGGCGGCTTGATAGTCGGGCGATACAACTTATTATAATAGCTAATGTCGCACACGCAATTGAAAGACTACCACCATGAAAACACTCGAAGGCTTGTGTGTGACTCTGCTACTGCAAAACCTCCGTGTGTTGTCTCTGGTGTCTTCGATAAAACATGCGCTCCTTGTTCGCGTTTCATTCCGCGCGACTGTACCCGTTAGAGACTACAGGAATACAGTCGAGCTTCGTTTACCTGCTGCAAGCCAGTCATGCTTACTTCTGCAGCTTATGATACGTACATTCGCTTTAAGTAAGTATATCAGCCACTATTAACCCTCGTAAAAGTTGGTATCATCAGGTCGACGTCAGTGGCCTCAACGTCGAAATGTAGTTTGGGGTGTTACGTATGGGACAAGGAGTGTAAGTGTACTGCACCTATTGCGAATGTCTATATATATATATACATATTACTGCCGGGACGGTGCACGTCTTAGGAAGCGATTGGTGGCGTGCAGTGGAAAACTAGACCGAACGACGCCATTTTGTTCCAGCAGAATGTGTTCGCTGCAAACATATGACGGAACTATCTTCGGGCAAGCCCTCAAGCATGTTCGTGTTAAGCTTCACACATACGTGTGCTTGGAACACGTGACAGGACCATCGTACAAGAAAGAAACAAGCCTCAGACGGTGTCTGCAGACTGTCTTTTGTAAGATGTATTCGCAAGGTGATCGCTGATATAGAGCGTACAGGCATAGACGGCGCCATAAGTATAACCAATGTCTACTGCATGGGTTTACGCTTAGAAAAGCCGTATCTATCGTTTGCGCCCTAACATTCTGTTCAATATTAGCGAGTTTCGTATTGCGTATGCGAGCGAACCGCTCTGTGTGTGTAGAGGAGGCGAGTCTGTCCCCCTGCCCAGTACACCCGTTATCTTATTGGGCTGGCGCCATCTTTGCGTTCGTTTGTTCTCTGATTTTGGAGTATGAGCTCGTCCGAAATAACATATGCCCGCGATGCCGTTTTCCGTCTGACGTCGACGGTGTTTCCTAAGTCTGGTTCTTGCTGTAATTAAGGCCGGCACTCTCAGAATTCCGCCTGACTATACGGGGTGACTCAAAACGGGTCCTGTTTTTTTTTTTTATTTTTTTATTGGGCAGGCAAAGTAATTTGGGGAGTTGGCATTTCAGACCGGAAAAGTGTGCGGTTGGCATCTTCCGAGAAATTTCAACCAACTCGCAGCACAACTTGATGGAACTATGTCTACCCACGTTTAGACGTACGAACTACGAACTAACGAATATGTTGGACCTGATATTATAGCAACTGCGAGCTTACACTCTAAGAAATCTAGAAGAAAATAAAGACAGTTAGCGCTGTGGCAGTGGGCATGCCGTTTCGCTATGCTCAATATCCCAAACCAAACTTTTTTTTTTTGCATTTAAATGTATTTTGTGCAATTGGCTCCTTTGAGTGCTTTATGGGGAAAGTAGGCAGTCCAGATTCCTTAGAGTGTATATTAAACTGGCCAAAGGGACATGACCTATCTTCCGGTCTCTAAGTCGCAACGCTGCTTCAGTCGCACGCCTTTATTGGGAAGGAGATCGAACGCGTCGCGCCCCTAGTGGCTAAATTGAGAACCACACGCGATGGGAACGACAGCAACAACAACGACAACATAGATGATTCGTTCGTGTTTTGGCTCATCGTTTCGGCTCACGTATACCCGAACGTTGCGACAGCGTCCGGCCGCGGTTCGCGTTCAATCGGTGGAGCCGAACGCGGACGCCGCACTCGTGAATTGTTTACTTCGTCTTCCTCGACTGAGCGCGGGGAAAAGGCACGAGTCGTGCCCGAACCTTTGCCCACGCTCAGAAAGCTGAAGTAAAGAATCCGGTGCACAAACCTCGTGAACACGGAACTGTGGAGGAAAAACAAGCTGGGCATAGCGCCCCCTATAGTTCGATCTCCTCGCCAATAAACAAAAAGATGTCTAAAAAATGGTGTTTTGTATGTAAATAAGTTGCGGCTTTGTATATAAGTCGCACTTATAAAGTATGTTTCTAAGGTCGGCGCGGCGAAACTGTTTCGATGAGCACGCATACGTACATATATTGTGATCGTAATATACATACGCAAGCGGGGAGCCAGTTTTAATGGAGAGTCTTAGTATTGCGTATGGGAGAAAGCTCGGTGGGTTAGCGTTGCGTGCTCCTCTTTGCGCATGCGCGTCGTCGCCATGCGCCATTCCAAGGCCGCAGTTTGGGCTCCGCGCACGCGCGAGTGTGGAGCACGCAACGATAACGCAAGCACGAAGTGCTTGCGTTCGCTCGCATACGCAATACGAAAACTCGCTAATATTGAACAGAATGTTAGGGCGCAAGCTATAGATGGTCGAGATTGAACGTGATGAACTAAAACTCCCGAGACTCGGGAGAAATAAGACGACGCTAAAACATCGAGACGCCTGTTCTTCCTCTCCTTCTTCGTTGTCTTTCTCCCTAGTCTAAGGGTTTTAGCTCATCGTGTTCGTCGCTCTTATTCTCGCCAACGAATCGAACGAGAAGCATAACCCCAGTGGCCGATTTGCGCAGTTAAAGTACATACCTATACAAAGAAAAAAACAATATTGTATGGCAAATTGCTTTGCATTTGTGTTGCATACGTGAAACTCTATCGAGTATCACGTGACATCATGTCACGTGACGTCAATTTCCGCGCTAAATTTAGCGGGCAAACCGAATTGGTGTGTAGGTCACGCGAAGTTACATTATCCGCTAAATTTAGAGAAGAAACTAAGTTGCCGTATATGTCACGTGACGATATTTTCCCCACTAAATTTAGCGGGCAAACCGAATTGGTGTGTAGGTCATGGGACGTTAATTTCCCCGCGAAATTTTAGCGGGGAAATCGACGTCGCGTGGCCTGATGACATGTGACCTATACACCAATTCATCTTTTCCGCTAAATGTAGCGGAAAAACTGAATCGGTGTGTATGTCTATGACGTCCCATATTGCAAGACTGCGCGCGTTGCATTATGGGACCTCACGGGCCACCGCTTCACGAAATGAGGCTTCACGAAATCGGGAGTAACTAGCCAAAGAACGTTTCACGTTAAAAACGCGCGAACCACCGTATAAGACGCACAGACGGAAATTTTCAAAAGAAACCGCGACTTATACACGCGAAAACACGGTGATTGTTTTTCAGTGCCCTTTCGTTTCGTACACGAGCAATGACCGGAATCGCTTTCTTTCTCATTTTCCTCGTTCGGAACGTCGTTATTGCGTAACGTTTCACCTTGCTCCGTGGCCGCCGCCGCTCCATCTCGCCGTGAACCGATCGCCGCGTCCGAGCACACGAAATTGCCCTCATCATCGGGCCTAATTAAGTTTCGCAATGGTCAGCCCACGCTTGTATTCCTCGGGCTATCGGCGGTGCCGCCAAGCCAAAGCGAAACACAACACCTCCCGAATGAGATCGGGCACACCCTCATCAATCGAAAACGGAACGGGAAAAAATAAAATGAAATGCGCCGGTTCGACAAACTGGATCAAGGATAAAACGACGCACGCGTTATGTGCACGGATACGCAGCCAACTGCAACTCGAGCGACATCGAATTAAGTCAGATTTATTTGCAGCATTCGAGACTTACCGACGCCGTTTCTCCAGCTTTATCTGACACAGTCGACCTCACGCCTTTAACTCGGGGCCGGTCCAAAGACCGGTTGTAGCCAGGACAGTTTTGGATCCGATTGGCGCGGCTGTAGTCGACCTTTTAGCTCCTAGTCAAAGCAGTGGGAGTTTGCGTAACATAATTAAGAGCAAACTAGACGCGCGCATTACAAAACATTCATAAAAATAATTGTCTTACTGGTGAAAATGTCCTTATAAAATCTAATGGGTTGAGTTGGTTCCGCATATGCGGCTCTAAAGATGACAGCGTTGAGCCAAGTTGAGCACGTATACTATGCGTCCTATATAGCTGTCAGTAATAAGTGGTACTCTTCATTTCCCCCTCGGAGCGCTTGAACCTTGAAACTGGCAACAACAAAAGTTTGCAAATTTTGTAGGCGTGAAACGAACCGCGGAAACGTAGCAACTTACATACACCTAGATTACATTATTGTCGAACAAGGACACAACCCACATATCATCTTTTGAAAGCAGTTCGTCTACAGCTTGTCTACTAGAAATTGTTCACATACTGCTTCCCCTCCCCCCCCCCTTTTTTTTTTTTGTTTTGTTAATAGTGAGGTTGATGCCTCGACCTCTTTTCGAGCACTGACGACTCTAAATCCTGACCCCCCCCCCCGGGAAGGGGGGGGGGGGGTCAGGATTCTGTTTTTATTAAATTCTTCGAGCAGTGATTTGCTTACGCATTGACCTGTTTGTCCAAAAGGCCTACGACCCATCGAATGATATAGTCGCGAATGAAAAATCGCCGGGGAACACCCCTGGAAGGATGGATGCCGACAGGAACGCGAGTGAGAAACATTTCATCGCGCAATTCACACACTCATACGCGCGCGCACCCGCACAGACACACGTACCACTTCACATACAAGCACTCTCACACAGATTCTCTCTCACACAAACACACACACACACACACAGACGCAATCTAACTTAAACACACACGACCTCTCGCATACACACGCCTCACAGACAGACACAAGCACGCGCTTGGACAGCTTCTTCAACAAGCATTCCTAGCGTGCACAAGCACACACTTCGGAATGCGAAGGAACCGATCGATCGCCTGGGTATCCCCGCCAGAAATCCGCGGCGCCGACTGTCCCCGCAGCCACCGCCGCAATCCATCTCGAGACTCGAACGGGCGGCTGCCGACACGTCCCCGTCCGTCGGAGACTGGACTTTCCAGGCGGCGTCGGCGGTCGACGTTAACGAAACGCGGGAGCGTCGCGGAGCCTGACACGACGCGGTCTTGTGCCCTTGTCCTCGTGTAAGAGATGGTGAGAGGGCCGGGGAAGGGAGGCGAGGAACGAAGCCGCACGCCGGGGCGACCCGCGTAACGTGCCTTTACGTTACGTGATCGGGCAGAGTGGTCGGGGAAGAACGGCGTCGAGCTCGGCGTGGTAACGAAGCCGCCCCTGCAGGGTGAGGGCTTCGCTGGCGCCGTATAGTGTTCGGAATTTGTTGAAAACGTGGACGTCCCTGTGCCTGTGGCTTGTTTAATGCATTTTCGGGGGACTTGAGTCTCGTATTCGGAATTGGTCGGGTGATGGGGTCGTGATGATTCCGATCAGTAGTACACCTTTTTCTGCTCACTTTTTTTTTCTCTCTAAAGTTGTGTGTTGTGAGTGTACTTGCTAGCTTCTTAATGGTGTTGCTTAGCCTGGCAGAAAACCTAGGTTGGAGACTTGCCGTGTCCGTTTCGATGCCGATGAGCATCGTTCCCTTGTACGTTTGTGTAATCAGTAGTACAGCCTGATGCCCGTGTTCAATATTCCAGGCTCGCTGTCTTACTGTACCGCAAGATTTCTTCTGTCCAACGTAAACTAATTTCGCCATATCTCAAAGGCAGACAGACGGACCTCACGCCGTCTGAACACTCGTTACAATAAGACAACCTGCTCTGGAACGTTTCCTTGTTTGCTTAGATTCCCTCCACCGCGGTAAGAGAGTTCCTCGTGAGTTATCATCGTTTGCTCAATTAAACCACTGTGGAATCTTTGTTACAAAGACTTGCGGAGCGCCAAACTCTGATGGCACTACTTCGCGAGACATGCGCACGCCAGTGTTTCACCTGTCCTGATTTCAGTGAGCCGTAAGCGTATCGAAGGAACGGTATTTGACCTTAGAATAATCCATTTAAGAAGAATTGGGTATAACAAAAGAATGATCTCGTCGGCCCCCAACCTCCCCCCCCCCTTTTTTCTTTTCTTTTTCCTGCCTTCAAGGACCCAAGGCGAAGGAAGCATCGTTTGTATGAATGTTGTTGCTGCAGCGAAATGAGCACGAAAAACAGAGGACACCGAAGCAGTGGCGTCACGAGGGTCAACGGCACCCGGGGCGGCAGCCCGCCGCGACACCCCCCTCCCGCTCTCGCGTGTCCCGCCACGACTCCCCCCCCCCAACTCTCGCGTGGCCCGCCGCGACTCCCCCTCGCCCCCCCCCCCCCGTGGCCCGCCGCGACACCCCCTGAGTCCTGCACCCGGGGCGGTCCGCCCCCCCCGCCCTCCCCCCTTGTGACGCCACTGCACCGAAGCACTTGTTATGAGTTGTGAATGCGAAAGCATGAACACAGGCTTCACACCACTGGATGGGGGAATTTAGGCGCCGTTTGGCGCGGCTTCACAAGCTGAGAGCTGAGCGTTGCTCCGCCCAACTGGAAGGTCACGTGATCAAACTCCGAGCAGGGGATTGGCTCTGGCGACTCGTAGCGTCCGTTGCGGTGCATCGGAAGGTGAAACGGAACACGGTATCTTTGTTCCCAAAACTTTTTGTCCCGATTCCCCGAGGGCTACGACGTACGGAGCGTGTCGGTTCCGTCGCCTCAACATATAAACGCTCGGATACCCACATTGAAGGGACGTCTCGCTTTCACAAGCTTCCCAGCTTCCTCGCTTCCCCTTCCCCTTCTCTGCGTCTCTTTTGCTTGGCGCACTCCTTCCAACTGTCTCCCCGTTTCCAGGTTATAACATATTGTATCGTATACCATGATCGATAGTGACAAATAGCGCGCGGTACGGACGCACTTCCCTGCGGGGGTGAAGGAAAGGGGGACCAGGCGTAGGACATCTGGGATCACGCACCTTCGTCCTACCTTCTCTTCTTAGCCTCCCAAAGTTTTCCACGGAGCGTTCTTGTTTTCGCATTTACAACGTACACTTCGTGTCGTTCCATATTTCTCTTTCTCTTCCGAGAGTGTTTTGTACGTTTTCGACTGGCCTTCCGCCATGCTTTCCCTCTTTATTCCTCTTATTTTGTTTTGTTTTTGCTGTTTTGTTTTTTCTGTTCCGGTTAGCTCGCATCGTCTCTGTTGCCTCCCCTCCACCCACATTCTCCCCCTCTTTTATTAGACCCTCTTCCCCGCGACGACGTCGCGTGCTGTTGTTCCAGTTCAGCCACGCGCAAGCAAGTTACAATCCTCTAAAAACCTTCCCTCTCTCTTTCACCCTCTCCCTCACCGAAATAAATGCACATTCCGCTTCGTCGCTTCGCTGTAACTCTCGTACCGAAGCGACCCGAACGCAACAGCTTTCGCTCGCGCGAGCGCACTCTCTATTGTGACGTCACAACGCGCCGCGCTCTGTGGAAGGGAGCAGAGGAGAGAGTGACAAGAGAGGGAAGGAGAAAGACAAGTGTGAGGGAGAGAGGGGCGAGGATCGAGGAGAGGTAAAAGAAGAAATAGCTCGCGGCAGACGCCCGCGGCACTATCTGGGTATGCTCGGGAACGCTGCCAGACCGCGAGGAACTGAACGACCGACCGAACGGCACATTGGCGACGACGTTCGCTGGTGCACACGTGCCGCCTGAGTGAGCTCCAAGCGATCACCCAGTCGAGCGCCGGCCCTTTGCGACGAGTGACTACCACGACCCGTGTCATCGAGCCGTGCTCTTATGCCCGAGTGTTTCCATCTGCGAATTTCCATCCTGCGTGGGTGGGATGCCCGTGAGCGGAGTCTGTGAACCTACTCGGATGTTCTGGTCTGCGTAACAGGCACAGTGACATACTACGCCCTCCGGGCCTTGCAGCAGTGTTTGACGGACCGCTGGACACGGCGGTTTTACTTAACGGTTTGACTTACCATCAGCCGGACCGTTTACGTGGGTCATAGTCTTCGGCGACTCAAATTTGTCATCGCAGTTTGTGCTTCGAAACCGGGCCACAAGGACTAACCGGTTCCCACAGCCGGCGTTCTTTGACGGAGACCTGCATATAACGGACGGCGCATAGCGGATGAAGGACCGTTAGCCGAGGTTATCATCGTCTTCTGCGCTCCCGCGAAAGCGGCGCCGACGACTGCGCTTGAAGTCCGTCCGCTAGATTCCTCAAAACGCCAAAAAGAAAAAAACGGCTACAAGGACGCATGCTCGAGGAATTCCCGTACACTGTATTTCGCAGCTGGTCGCCAGGATTCGTGTACGCAGGTGTTTTGTTTTATTGGTTCTATTGGGCCCGAGCTCATTGCTTCCATCGCCGCGGCATGAAGCAAACGCCGCTGTTCTGTTTACAGAGTGACCGCGTAGAGCAATCCGTTCTCCGGTAATTGAGTTGGCGAGAGACTGCGAGCCCAAAGCGAGAAAAAGAAAGACAACACGACAACAACAACAACAAAAAGTGCTTCAACGCCCACAGTTGCACAACGAGGATCGGCAGTCGGTGCGAGACTGCAGCGAAACGAGTAGTATCGGAAGACTTCCAACCCGTGAAGACCTCGTTTAGTTCCTTGCCGTGCACCGTACCAACCATCGACTCTATCTTCGAAGACTGTACCAGGAGAGATCTAATCATCTGCACTAGAAGACTCGTACCGTCTCAGCTCACCGTGTTTGAAGTGCATGATCCAGCGACCAGGTGGGCTTTCTTTGTCGTCCTTACACGCGACCATAGCGGAAGACGTGTCACGGTCCTGAGACTCGGGTAAGACTGTACCAGGAGCTATTGAATCTATTGGACTACAATATTTGTGCCCGTCTCGGCTTAACGGTGTGTGAAGTGTGTGATCCAGCGACCAGGTGGAGTTTGTTTGTCATCCTCACATGCGACTATAGCAGAAGACGTGTCTCGGTGCTGAGACTCTGGAGTGCCAGAGGATGACGTCTTCCGAACAGATAGTGGCGCAGCAGGCGCCTCAGCAACAGCAAGCGTGTCAGCAGCAGCAGCCGACGCAACAGTACTCTTCTCCGGCTTCTTCTGGACCGACCAGAGCTCTTCGTAGTAGGATGACCGTCACCCGTTCCATCTCGCTCCTGAATTACACGAGCAGTGGACAACGGATTGACTACCGGCGGAACAGGCCCATCTCCCAGATGGCGTAAGTTGATCGTTGCTTGGGAAATTCACGCGGTGTTACGTCGTTTCGCTTAAGCCGCAGGCACACTGCTCATACATCCTTCAAAAGACACAGTCTGCAGACACATCTTGAGCATGTTGGAAGCATGTTTGCCTCATGCATTCTTTGAACATGTATTCAGACAGTTTTTGTATGCCCAATGTGACCGTCATTCAAGGAAGAAACGCGACTCAGACGGTGTCTGCAGAATGTCTTTCCTATGATGTATCAGCTGTGGAACCGAAGTTTAAGAGAAACAGCAACAAATAGAAAAGCGGAGGGGGCTCTGCAGACAAAGTCTCGAGCACAACTACAGAGTTTAATTCGTTCAAGCCTCGGGCTCTGTTTCCAATGTTGCCATTGCCGCAGACGGAAATGTACTTACCTTCTTTCGCACTTCTCGTTTTGGGAAGCCATCCCGGTAATTTTTAGCAGTCCCGCTTGGTCATGACTTTTTGTGGACCACGATTGGTTCACACTTGATCATGAAAAAAAAATTGCTCATAAATTGTATATGAGGGGTCTGTGAGAGCTTTGCTCGTTGTCTGTTTTTAGTAAAAAAAAACAAAAAAAACAGCGCTACTTGGACGAGGACAAACAGGAGATACACAGGACAAGCGCCGCTCTGTGTCCTCTTCCTTGTTTTCTTGCTCTTTTTTCTCGTCGTCCCGGTTGCGTTGTTTTTTACTATGAACTTCTACCAACTCGCCCAAATGTCCATTCTAATATGTCTGTTTCGTAGTTCTTTGAGGCGTGGCCCCCAATTATTCATGGGAAAACAACTTTCGAGGCTCGGTCTAGGGCCCTACACTGAACACAGATGCGTTCAGTTTAGTGTGCTCCTTAATATCAAGAAATGCTTCCCCTTTGGGAAATCTTATGTTGATTTTGGTTCAACTAATACACCATATCAACGAAGGTTGCGTGTACTATACTCTGCGTCAACTATCTTGTGCTACATTGTCGAGGCTAGCGTAGCTTCCACTGTGCAGCAGTCCCGCACTGCTGCGAGAGCATCGTTTGTCTCTTGCGCCTCATTTGAATGAGCTCGCGCAACTGCCTTTGTCAGAGTTGGAGCACTGTGAAAGCTAAGCTAGCTTTGGCAACGGTAGCACAAAATAGTTGACGCCGAGTATAGTGTTCTAGTCTCTAAAATAAGGATTTTATGAAATATGAATTATTCGCTAATCTTCGCGGACTATTTGTTACAGCCGCGTAACGAGCTGTACCGGACCGGAGTGCAAACAATTACTACAACCGTCGAAGGTGTCCGAGTGATAGTTTCAGCAGATTTATTATCCGGGCTCCAACGATTCTTGCGACTTCCTCTGATGAAATATTTTTAGGATTTAGTGAAAGACCCCATTTTTGTCGGAAGATATTTCTTGTGGGTTCACGTGCTGATCGCTATCCGTGTTTTTAGAGTGGGGAAGGCATGTATCCTGAGCAGGCCAGAAAAGACTGGTCAGCTGGGCGTACTAAGGCACCCCCCCCCTCCCCGACGGGGGGGGGGGGTGTTGCACTCTGCGTTACAAAGCAAGTTGGTACGCCACTGTGTGGAAGTGTGAAGAGCGCGGGCGAGCTGTGACAAACACAAAAAACTTGGAGCAAGGATGAACGACGCACGGATGCGTTGTTCATCCTTGTCCAGTCTGGTTCCGTGTCAGGTTAAATATGGACAGTGTAGCATATTCGTCGTGGGGAACCGTCCATTTTGAAATTTTGTTTTGGTCTCTCGTAATTTTTTGCTGTTATCAGCTCGAAGATTTGACAATTTATTGAACAACTGTTCATAATCTCTTTTTTCTATTATGGCTGCAGACGGTTTTTACTCCTAATTTGCATAATAACTGCTGGCTCGTTCTACAAAGGGACAACAACCCAAAGAAAGATTTCCACGCACCAGAAAGGTCGAGGGTGCGAATTGTTGCGCGCCTGGAAATTTCCGCCCGGCTTCGAAGCTCGCATTGCCCAATGGGTGCGGCTTTATAAACACGTAGAAAGTCTGCTCCTTCAACGAACAACTCGGAGACAACCAGAATGGAAGCGAATGACTTTATTTTCGTATTTTCATTCTCGTAACAAGCATTCATTATAGTCGATGTTAAGAGTTCAGGGCGAGGGACAGGAAGGTCGGGGAGGAGGAAGCGGATGGATCACTGGAGAGGAGAGGTGGAAACATCCCCCTCTCTCCGCCATTCCGCCTGCTTTCTCCTCCCCAGCCTTCCTTTCCTTCGCCCTAAACTCTGAACCTGTCACCGACTATAGTTAGTTTCAAATTTCTTACGGCTGTCAATGGTTCGAAGGGAGGGCATTGCCGTTAGCACTCATGAAATGTAACACATCTCCACTTTTTCGTGGCTTTAATAAAATCGCAGACTCTCTCTCGAAGGGCAAACATTTGTTGCGTTGCTGTTTAAAGATAATCGTATTTAGGCGCGCTCAGAATTTGAGATATAAAGTTTAAAGAAGAGTCCCGCAAATTGCTTTAAGCGGTTTGTTACAAAAACTAACAGAAAACAAAATGGTTTCGTACACTGTGATAGTGAAAGTGTGGTCTGCTTTTATTTTGTTTTCGCCAGCGTAGAATGCGATGGTGACATTCCTCCGTTGTAAAAGAAACAAGCTTCGTAAAAGCCTTTGCCCTCAAAACTAGGTTTGTCCCGGCGCGCTATTTCGTTTTGTTGGTTTGTTTGTTTTTCTCAATGTGGAAACCCGCTGAAAACACTCGTAAAACTCGAGACAACCCTCGTTATGGCAGTCTTTTCGAGCATCCATACCGTGTAGCACCCCCATTATATTATACAGTTTTTTTCTCTTTTCTTTCTTTCATTCTTTTTTTTTTTACGAGGCCCGAGTAAGAGCGGCGCTGCATGCGCAAGAGCTGCACTTTGCAATGGGTTTTGACCAGCTCCGTGCCTAGCGGCGCGACCAAGATTGGGTGATGTGCGGTTTTTACCGATTGCATTCAACTCCCGCCTGCCTTTTTCTGCCTTGGTTTTCTTTTTTGTTTTTTGCTACCGTACGAATCTCGAAACCCGCGTCAGGTCGTAACCGAACTCTCTTCCGGCATTTTGTTTGGAATTCAAGGACCGTACTCTCCGAGGTTAGAGTAGTTTCTTAGGTTGCGGTCGCACTGTCAAGCCAGACTTGTACGTAACGCGTTACGAGTAATGGATTACTTGTAATCGATTACATTTTACTGTAATTTTGTAACGCTACAATTCCTTTCTTTAAGGAGTAATGATCCTTGTAATTGACTTACTTTTTTTGTGTAATCGGTTACAAAATTACCCATTACAATTTTTCTAAATTTTATTTGGAGGGGGGAGGGGGTTAGATGTGCTGGAGTCACTCAGCTCTAGGCAACGGTAATTATTTTTTGTTTTGAAAACACTAAACACGGGATTTTGAGGATTAGTAGGCCACTTCATTATGCTTCGTTTCCTGGGCAATTTTTTTTTTTTTTGGTACACCGGAGACTACGTTTGGGTATGTAAAATGACCTTATCCAGATCTTGTAAGTAATGTATTTAAACAACGCTTTTTTTTGTTTTTCACGAGAGGGATTGGGTGTATTGGCGTCACTCACTCAGCTTTAAGCAAATACGGTCAAGGCTTTTTTTTTTCTTTTTAACAACTCAGCGCGATACCCCAAGGATTATGCTACCGTAATAAAAAACGTTCAATGAAAAGTAACGTGTGAAGTAATCGATTACTTCAGAGTAATTTTTCTGTTACTTTTTTGAGGCTGTAATTGCAATTGTAATCGGTTACTTTTTACAGCGAAGTAATTGTAATCGGTTACTTTTTTTCAGTAACGTGTATGTACAAGTATGCTCTCAACACATGATACAAGAGACGGCCTGCACACGCTATTTAAGGCGTGGTTCCTCCTTGCATGACGGTCCTCTAACATTTCTCATAAAAAGACTCTCCGCAAACATGTTCGGGGCACACATTAGTGTGAATCAAACATGGCTTGAAGCGCGTCCCCAGATAATTGTTCTATTGTGTCTGCAGCTATCATATCGTGTCCTTTTGCACGATGTGTGGGGCAGTGGGACTGCGACTCCATTATCGTTAGAACACGGCCACTCTATAGCATTTGTTGTTTATTGAGCGCAGAAATGGTGCTCGCTAGTTGGAAGCGCTTTCACATTGCAGTGGCGACATCCATAAACTAATTGTTTCGTTTAAGTAAGTTAAGCCCGCGATAAAAAAAATAGTTGAAGTAAATACGTCTAATGGTAAGTTGCTCTGAACATAGCAACATCCTGGCAAAGTTTCGCCAATTTCGTTTCTGGTGTTGTTTGACTGGAAGGTGGTTATTTGTATCGTCAGGCTTAGCCTGCTTAATCCTGAATGTGTGTAGATTAAAATTTAAAAAGAAATAATAAAAATTATGTGTTGCGCAAGCATTGCAGCCGAAGGCTCCCTCCAGCAAAGAACAAATATTAGTCGTGTTGATGAGATGCTAAGGTCAGATGCCACGATGTTTACTGAGACGTAAATGTGTTTACTTTAGTAGCTCAATAAACAGCTAAGACTTCCCTTTGACGATTTTTTTTTAACTTTATGAATACACGCGGTGATATTAATACCAGGTATTTGAGAGGAAAAAAGAGAATACTGTATACGAGTACTAATTTTCACCTCAAGAACCGTAGTAAAATAAAGTCCGGCTCTTCGCAGAGCATTGCTAATTTCCTTTCTGGAGATAATTAAAGTATGAATAGGTGAATTTTAGATTAGATATTTGTTATCTTATCAAGATGTGCCCGTTCAAAATGCCGAAATTATCGCTTCTTCCCCCGACAAACATATCTTCTAAGAACTACTTCGCACGGCGTATGAACAATGCGCAAAACTTCCTTTTCCTTATAAGACCGACGACCCGTTCGCGCTTTCCGCTTTCCCCCCGCTTCCTCCTCTCCCTCTTCTACCCTGTCCACCGTTTCCTGTTTCCTCCTCACCCAGGGCGAGGAGGATCTTCTGCCTTACAGAATCTCGTGTCTGGTCGTCGGCCTTTAAGCTGTTCTTTTTCTTTTACTGTAAATGCAATCTACGCATTGCCGAACGGTTACAGTCCGCCAAAACGTATCACTATATTGGTTGGGACCAGATACTAAGTAAAGTTATGAAGCTTACGATTGTCTGCTTTAAAGGATATATGTTATTTTCGGAAATTTTAAAGGAGAAAATGGCTGCCAGCAAAGCCCTCAGCTATATACGTGGTGATGAATGGCGTCTGCTACCGGGAACTGGGTCCATTCCCTCGCTGAACATTTCCGAAAATCGCTTATAACTTTTGAATAAAAAAATGCTGAATTCCAAAAACATTTTTTTAACTTTAGCCGTTATTTCTATACATTCGGATGGAAAGTGAGCGCCTGGTGATGCGTAGTTTACTTTTTTTCTGTAAAAACGACAGGCTTATCTTTCTTTTTTTTTATTAAACACGGCGTGCATCGGAACATTGTAGAGCCGCGTTCACAGTATAGGTTTCACGAACGTCATTCCCAACTAAAGGAAAATAGCGAAACGCATCATTGCACCGCGTCGTGTAAATAGCGTACTTTAAGGTTACATCACACTGCTCGTGTGCCATACAAAAGACACGGTGTTTCGTTGCAGACAAAATTACAGAATCGTCTGCGTACACACCTCAAGACACCTCAAGCAGCTTTATAAGCGTGTTAGCCTCGTACATACCTAAGCGGGACAATTTAATTTGAAGGTGAATCCCAATCTTTAATTGCCCGAGGGGACAAACGTATATTAGAAAAGATTGTGAAGCCAACATCTTGTTTTCGGACGCCTTCAGAGTGTGCTCCACCCATCTGCCGTGTGGAAAAAAACGGAACGGAGTGAGCGTACTCCAACATTGATATAATTAGTGTTTTATGTGCTATAGTTTTTGGTCTCGGTATCTGCAAATTTAAGGGTACGCCCAAGAGTAATTTACATCTAGCCTTGCTCACAATTTGATCAACATGTTGATTTCGAGTCAATTATTCATCGAGCGTAATGCCGAGGTATTTATAGTGGTGTACAGTTTTATGATTTTTTTTTCCTTCCAGCTTGTAATCAAAATGCAGGGGAATATTTTTTCGATTTTTGGTCTCTGCCCCTGTTTTTTTTTTTTTCCTTAATTTATTCGTATTTGCCACCGGTTGGACCATTCTTCAATCCGCAGTAGTGCATTACTGATATTTATTTGATCCTGGGGGTATAGTATTTCCTAATAAATGACAGGGTCATCTGCAAACAAAATTTGATTGATAGTAGTGCGTCTTTTGAGACATACAAGTACCGATCAGTTAATAAAGACTATATACAAGTATCAAGCAGTTAAAAAAAGAAAACAAAAAGATTTTTAGAGGAGATCTTCGTGCTCCCTCGCACGCACGGATCCCGCTGTTTCCGGAGAACTTGTCCGAAGGACAAAGAAGAAGAAAAAAAGAAAAGACATGAAGACGTAGTAGTTTTACAACTACTCTTCCATTTTTCCTGTGCGGCTCTCGCCCCCTTGGGTTTTGCGTCAAGGAGGCGGACGCGGCATTCGCGTCACTGTCTGCACTGTCGTCTGCGCGTTGCACTGCTTCGGAATGCCAAGTCGGCAGCAGGTGTTGCCCTCTTGTCTCGCCGACGACGTGCCGCTCCGTGAACACGTAGCGCACTTTCATCCAACCTCAGGACCGACTGGTCTCGGCGAACCTTCGAATTATTTTTTTTCTTCTGTAAAATGGGACAACGGTTGATTTCTTAAATAACCTGCCCCAAACTTACACAAAATAGGTTGCTTCTTTGCAAAATACAAACAAAACACGGAGACTAAAATTTTAGAAAATTTATTTTTGATATTGATGTGAAATGCGTTAGGTGCATTTGATCGCCTGTGTAGAATGCAATTGTTAGATTTCTGCTCCTGTCAGGCGAACGATTCCACCCATTATGACTACTGTAGGGAACTGTAGCGAGCTCGAAAACGAAAAGAATAATACGACTGTTTGTCCTTTGTCTTGATACGTGTTTTATTGTTTATTTTTTGTTTACGTCACATTATGATTGGTTGTTTGTGAGTTATGTTTTTCAATATAGTTTTTTTTTGTGACGTTTTTTTTTGTTTAAGCACATTACACGAGGGACCGAAGTTATGTGTCGCAGTTCTGGTTCATCCGGATAGCACGTGACGATGAGCTTGAAATGAGAACAGTCTGGATTCATGCAGGTTGCGTCTGTACTTTGGGTATGCGCAATTAAGGAATTAAGGTGCGATACAAAATCGGAGCTAGCATCGAATTCTTATCACATTAAAATGTAAATATACTAGAACCAGTGATCCTGATTTCAGCTCGCTTCAGACACGCGGTGTGTATGTAGCGCGAAACACATGTACGACGAAACCGTCCGATCCGACGTGCAGACTGCCGGAATGACCTTCGGGGGCGAGGGTTTCGTAGCACAGGCGTTGAAAACCCTCGCCTCCGACCGTCGTATTTGGCTTGGTCGGATGTCGGATCGGACGGTCTGTCGTACATGTGGCACGCGCTTGTGTGAGCGTGTGTGTGCGTGTGCGTGTGTGCGTGAGCGCGTGCGTGTGTGCGTGTATGCGCGTGTGTGTGTGTGTGTGTACGTGTGTATGTGTGTGTGTCTCTGTGTGTGTGCGTGATGTGTGTGTGTGTGTGTGTGGCGGGGGGGGGAGGGGGGAGGGGGGAGGGGGGGAGAGAACGAGGTATCTGAGGCAACTGTAAAACTCCTGTCCTTGTTCTGTCGGAATTGGAGACTCGATAAATTAGATAAAAGAGAGAGGGGGGGGAGTTCATGGCAGCGTTTATTACTAAGCTAAGAAGGCGTTCGAAATCAAAAGCGGATGGCCCATCTGTTTCAGGGACAGCGTGAAGCTACTTAACTTTGACACTGCAGCGGATCGCAATTTTCTGTCAGCTGCCGCTTACGAAACGGTGAACGCTTACCGGGGTTCTCCCTGTAATTTACAAGAAAAAAAAGAGTAATTTCGTATGAGCTCTATTTGTGTTCCGACAAAACAATACGGGATCTCTCATTATATAAATTGAGCGTAGTAAACCTCAAGAAATCTCGCAGTATTCGCACTTGCCCCGCTTTTAATTACGACGACAGTGAGAGGTCCTTCAGTTCATCCTAAAGTCACTGAATCCTGGAAATGTAACAACATTGCCTTCTTTGCTTGCTAGCCGAAACACAAACAATGCCGGCGGCCAAACCACGCAAGTTGATTGGCCGACCTGTCTCAGTTGCCATGGCAATCGCTATTTTGGTGTACTCAAATCTTCGAAGCTTCGAAAAGTTCGTTCTGAACTAGTCACGCCAAGATCACTATGGCTTATCACCGTACTGAAAGCGTCCCTCCCCTTCGGCGCAGTGCGTGCAATCAATTTAAAATTCGTGCTTATCTCAACAGGTCTTTTACGATGGAACGGTCAGCGTACCAACACAGGGTGTCCGCGGACACGCTTCGAAGCGCCTTGCTCCACGTGCACATGTACCCTTTGAAAATGTCTGCAGTCAGTTTTTTTACGCCCCCACAGTTCAACGATAAATCACGGATCGCACGGTGGACGCGCGCGGCCTCGAAGAATATCGATAAGACAAGCGATGTTTCCGTCAAGTGGGAGCGACGGTTGTCGGCGGCGTCTGTCATATTTCGACGAGATCGCTCCCACGCACCCGACTTGCACTCCTGTTCCGATTGCGTTCATTTCTTTCTTTACTTCGTTCTTTTTTCTTTCTTTTTGTATATTGTATATTTGTATATTTTCCCTTCTCTAACGTAGTGGATTCTCTTAAGAGTTTATTAGAATCATTGACGAGATTGCAGCATCTAAAGCTGCAATCTCGTTTGTTGCGAAGCGATAAGGAGATGCTCTGGGCACGACCGGCGTTTCTTTAGTTGTCGGCGACGGTATACAGCGATATTTTATTTTTAGGTTGTATATATTTCTCCGGCTTCTCCTTGCTTCCCGGGGCTCTAGACTTTTCGAAGATAAGTTAGACCCTGAAGATCGCGGAGCGCGACAATTTGACTTGGGCGAGCAAAGCGCGGCGATCTTCGTCGTGTAAACTTCAGCCCCAGCTTTGTGCTGGACGAGCCAAGGGTCCCGGCAACGTTCTCAAATCTTCATGCAACTTTTTTTTGTTTTAGTTTGGGACGTTTTTAAGTTTTAACACATCACATGCATCGTACAAACGACACGGTGATTCGCTGCTGACATGATGAGAGGAACATCTGCGGACACACTTCAAGCATCTTCGAAGCATGCTTGCTTATGTGTGTGCTTCCAAGCATAGAGTTATTATAATGTACGCTAGAGGTCCAACTGGCGCTGGTGTGCTGTCGCAAATGGAAGCAGACAGCCACCGGTCGAAAACTGACTTCCGGTAATGCATTTCTATGGGAAAAAGTGAATGCATTTTCTCCCTGTGCTCGATCGTATGAGAGCAAATATCCCGAATAATTCGTACGTACTAGGTAGCTTGAAACACTTCTCAGCGAGGCACGCAAAATAATTGGTCAGTTGCGGCGTTTTTCTTTTGAATTCATCGCATTAAACGCTTGTGTTAAATGGCGTCAGGCATCCATTTATTTTCACTGTCGGACACCATTAGCGTAACACGACGACGGTGTTCTTCGGCATGGGGGATATACGTGCCAAACGAACGAAGGACATGGAAACCAGAGACGGCGAGACACGCAGTAACACTAGGTCACCAGCTCCCTGCATGTAGCAATCAAAATAAATGGAAGCCATAATGTGTCCAATGTTCTGAAAGTGCCGCTTTCTTTCTGCTCTGTGCAAAGATGCTTGTTCTACGTTCGAAACATCACCCGCACTGGTCGACATCTTTGAGAACAAGTGCCCGATAAAAGCTGCCCGGCAGAAAAAAATAATAAGAAGAAGAGACACCTTTCATAGCCCACGTACCTTATTATTCTTTACGTTTTGAACGTTTTGAACCGCTCGTAAAGATGCACGACGAGCTCATTTTCATACAGTGACAGCACTGACATATTAGCAATATAAAAGCGTCGCCGGAATGCCGGCGAACCCTGAACACACTCTATATTCCTTTCGATCGTTATTTTGCTTAGAATCGTCGCTCGTTTTTACACGCCTGCTCTGGAACACATGTTTGGGTCTGAAATATAGCGAATATAGCGAATACACGTTTACAGTGTTTATAAAGCCACATACTATTCGTTACGACCCAGATAACAAAGTGATCCATATGTTATTTTCCGGCGAAGAGACAAAATGCACGCGCGTTTTCCGATAGCAACGCGCAGGAGCAGCGCACAAGTACACTGGTTGTTGTCTGCTTCAATTTGCGTCACGGAAGTCGCATAGACACTAGCGCCAGTTGAACCTCTAGCTTATACATTATAATAACTGTATGGCTTCGAACGTCATCAACAGACAGTTTTTGTATGACCAATGTGACCGTCATACAAGGAAGGCCTCAAGACACTGTCTGCAGACTGTCTCTTGTGCGCGAAGCAGACGAAGTCTGTCTCTTGCGCTAAAAGCAGACGACTTGCCCTCCGTATGCGGAGAGCTAATCGTCTGCTTACAACGGAAAGGCGACCTAAAAATATCCGATGTCTCTCGCCAGGGGCGCTGCTCAAAACAACTTGAAGTCTACGGGCCTCTATTGATGACGTTTGGAGCGGAAAGGCGCACGCCTTGTCTCCTACGTGGTATTGATCCGACGCGCGCGGAACGTTGACGTTGTTTTTGTCGTCAGAGGACGGTGCAATCGAGCGCGGCGTGTACAGTTTAATCTCGGCGTCGTTGTGCGACTTGGACGCGTCCCTCGTGACCCTGTGGTCCCGTGGGGGAAACCCCGGAAAACGAGGCAAAGCTTTAAGGTGCAATATGGGTTTCCGAAACCACTGTATTACAGGGCCGTTTCATCGGCACTTTACGTCGAGAACTCTCTGGACGCCTTGGGGATAGTATAGTAGTATTAAGGGTTCTGTCGAAATGTGGCGTTATTTCTGGAGGCTTCCGCTTTCCGTTACCACGTTCCTTCGAGCAGACTGCGTCACACACAACGTTTCGCGTCGATTTCACTTCACGCGGCTGCATACTTTTTTTCCCCTCTTTCATTCCGAGGGGTCTACGTTCGCAAATAGGGGTTACATTTGTGCTTCCAATGTTTCCTGATCTTGGATATGGTGTGAGGAAGCTTGGATGTTATCGTTTGCTCTTTATTTCTGTCCCCAACTGTTTCAACATTTCTAGAAAACGGAAAAGCGTTTTTTTTTTCTTTTTCTTTTTATTGCAGATAGGTTTACATAGAACCCGGGATCATGATCCTAAGTACCAAGGTGTATGGAGTGTCGTTAGTTCATAGCAACCGACAACGTAAGAGAGCGCGGGGCTCCATAGCCACCAACAAATTAACAAACGAGAGGCGTGGCGTGCTTCGAGCATCTAATTATCTCGCTTGCTGCGATGGCGCTGGCGCTTTATCTCGCGCGAATTTGCTTTCTGCGCTTGCGCGCTGCCCCCTACCTGGCGTGGTCAAGCGCCCGCTCGTTTGTAAGCAGCGCCTTTGCGCGTAATTCAGACGAGAGGAAGTCCGTCCATCTCGAAATGGCGCCCGCCATCTTCTTTACGCGGGAGCCATTTTTGCCACCGCGAGTACGGCCTCTAAAACTGGCCGGGTTCACGAGGTGCGTCACGTAATCGTCGTAATACTGGAGGTCCTGTTTTTGAATTAAGCCGAAATAAAACTCTCTTGGAACCAAAATCCGCGCGTATCGGCCCATCTAAATGCTAATGGCGGCTGGTACCGCCAGTGGAAAGCCTTCACCGATGAGTCAGCCCCGGGTAGTGCTTCGCTAAAGACGCGAGTCCTTTGCTCGCCGCATCCTTCGTTTTAAACAATATCCCTTCCGTTTCGAGTCAACAAGCGTTTGCGTACACAGATGGGGAAAAAAAAACTTGGCACCGGTCGACCCCATCGCTGCGGGGGCTCATCGGCCGGCCCAAACTGCTTTGGCATGGAAGTGGCACAGGTGGTGCCGGGAATGCTAATAAGCACCCCTTCCCCTTTGGGCCACAGACACACGCACTCTTCTTATCGACGTATACGTGGTTTAGGTGCATACTACGTGTCTCGCACCTGACGTCATTTCATCATGGTGGTGGCCAATAACATCTTGTGGAGAAAAACAAATTCGATGATGCGAAATGTATTACACTTTACTACACCGTTTTACGGACGCGTCAAAGGCCTCGAGGACCGATTCCCGTAAACCGCGGTCACACCCCATACGTTACGCAAAAGACAGTCTACAGACTGAAGCGTGCTTCTGGATCCCCTTGTACGACGCGGGCGAACCTCCCTTGTACGACGCCTGGATGGATGGATGAATACGGCTGAGCCCTTTGGATCAGGCGGTGGCTTACGCCACCTATGGGCGAACCACTATGGGCGAACCAGCAGCGCACCCCAACGGGCATGCGCAGAGCCGAGGGACGCTGTAGCGTCCACAGGACGCTACCACCGAAGAGGCGCCTTTGCTATAGCGTCCGCGAGACGCGATCATTTAATGCTGCTACAAAGCGGCGTCCTAGCCCATGCCTAGCCCTACCATTATGCACGACCCACTTGCGTAAACTAGCGTCTGTCAGCGTTCATCAGCACGTGTCCACCGGCACTATCGGAGCGTTTAAAGAAGAAAAAAAGGAATGCGACTCTCAACGGGAACGCGACCTAAAAATATCTGACTTTACTCGCCAGGGGCACTGCTCAGAACGCGAGAGCGCACGCAAATGAGCAATCAACCGCGCAGATATAATGAACGTATAAATCCTAGGTGGAAATGAAATCTGCACCAACTTTTTTGTCAACCAGGTAAGTGCAGCTCAAGAATGCGTTTCAAAGGCACGCTTCGACGAGTAATAAATATGAAAACGCGCTCCGCATTTTTTTCTTCTTTTCATTGAACTTTTTTTTTTTTGCTTTTGCGCTTAAATTTAAAGTATCGAATGACAGTTGCGCGGATGGCTTCTTATCCCTGATTGCATCGCGTGCCGCGGAGATGATTAATTAATCTGAGAGAGGATGGCGATTTGGTTACCTCCATCGTCATCGCCATTGTATATCTTTTTTTTTTTTTTAATTTTCAAAGGTTTCCACAAATAGACGTCGGGTTTGAGAACATAGAAACCGATTTCCTTAATTTCCGATGTTACTTAGGGCAAACGAAAGCTCTGTGTTAGACTGTAACGTTTCAGTACCGCCGCATCCCACTTCTTGAAGGGTGCGCGTTCAAGGAATGCGGATCACAGTCGTTTCGCGGCCCCTTCGATCTGAAGGACTCCGTTCCTTCTCACGTGACTGCCCCCCCCCCCCCCCAAGTTACGCGTAAAAATGTGCCCTTCGTGGGCTCATTTGAAATGTAAGAAAGGCTCTAAAGAATGTCGCAACCTCCACAGATGCCCCCAATTGCGTAACGCGGACTCCGGTGCACCATTGACGTGTGCCGTCGAGGAAGTAGTGCCAGCGGCTGTCTTTGGCGCTTCAGTGGATTCCTCCCCAAGCATCTAGGAACCCCTTGTCCCATTCGATCGAGGAACATTTTGTCCGCCAACAGAAAGAAGGCGAACAAAATTGCGAACGACCACACGAAGTGTTGCTGCGATTGACAGAGGTATAGCTGCTGGGTTGTGGAAAGGCATGTTGAAGAAGATTTGCCTTCAGCATGTGTTCTCTACAATGTTTGCGATGGATTCTTTGCTTTCGGCGGAACTGATGTAGGAGACATGTGTGGGGAGGTGTGTGCTTTGGTGGAACGAGTGTGCGAGATGTTGCATGTGTTAGAAAAATACACGAAGACGTTCTTGTTGTTGTTGTTTGTTGTTTTTACTGGAACGTTTTTTTTAGGACGGGGGCGCCCGTGATTGCGCTTGCGCTGGAAGAAGCGCAAACAAGCACCTCGCAGAAATTCACGTCACGTGTCACGTCACGTCAGGTCAATTTCCGCGCTAAATTTAGCGGGAAATTGCCATAACGTTTCACGGTCACGTGACTCGGGGCCACATGACGTGGTCACGTGACAAATTTCCCTTCAAATTTAGCGCGGAAATCGACGTCGCGGTCACTTCAGGACAGGCGGCCTGGTCGCGTGGCGTCAATTTATCCCTACTAAATTTAGCGGAGAAATTGACATCACGCGATTTGAGGTCGCGTAATGTGGTCAGGTGACATTAATTTTCCCGCTAAAGTGAGCGGGGAAGTTGACTTGACAGCCCCTCGTAACGGTTCTTCGTGGCGATTTCCTCGTAGAATTCGGTCGATGAAACACATGTTGCGTTAAAAATTTGTAACTGCTATTTGTTCGCAAACATGATGTTATTTCGGGGTCAGTTCGTAAAAGGGCATTTACACGAGGGAGAAATCCCGGGGATTTCTCCACGGCACGCGCATCCCGCGACGAAAACGTCAGGCTTTGCGATGTGCAAAAGCCTCGCGTTTTCGTCTCGTGATGCGCGCGCGCCGGGGAGAAATCCCCGGGATTTCTCTCGTGTGAATACCCCTTAACGCTCAAACGTGGGACTGTTTTTTGAAAGTATTTCCTCGTGGCTGCATGCGGATAAGCACAGGGGTAATGAATGTTGATGAAAGTAAAAGTAAATGTGTTGCGTGTCTGTTTACAGGGCTGGAAGTTAGTCAGCCCCAAAAGGCGCGTCTGGTCTCTCAAATGAGAAATTCAGCCAGTGCAGTACAACCGCTAGCCTGGGGTCTTTAACCTGCTTCACGCAGTAGTGACACACGACTGCATGCCGGTGCGATGCTCGTCCAGGTGAAAACGGGCAGGGGTGGGGACTGAACCCAGGATCCCTGGGTAGTACATGCAGCGCAATGTTTTTCGCTCCACGTGCTCCCGTTTCATACTCGGCCACCTATTTTTTTTCTTTATTTGATTACCAGTCCGTATATCTGACATGTTTGCGAACAATGTTTGTTGTTTGTCGGCCTCCGGACGATGACCTATAGTATCTTAAAGGGACAGTGCAAGTGTGCGTTGCGGATGTCCAGGTTGGAAAGATAATGTTGGTGTTTTTTTTTGTTTTTTTTTTTTCTTCTTTTTTTGCATGAGAAGCTTATCACTCCCGAGGCCGGCGCAATGGGTTTGCTTTAGCAACTGCGATTAGCGACACAAAATCAAGCTAACTTTTCAACTTCTAACATTTTTTTTTTCTATATTCAGCAGCGTTGTTAACTCTGAGCTCGTATATTATGGTCCTAGTTTTGTTCTGTTGTCTGTTACTATAATCACCGAAAGCTTAGGAAACGTAAGCACAGCCAATGAAATGGCGGCATTTTCTGATCAGAACTCCGGAAAAACGAATCACGTGTCAAAAAGCAATAATAGCAATAATAATAATAATAATAATAATAATAATAATAATAGCTTTATTTTCCAGTGCCCACAAACAACCTTAAACCGCGCTCCGCGTTTCTTCGCCCCTCGGTGACTCTACAGCTTCCGAAAATTTCGCCGTACAAATAAACAGCTAAAGGGACCGTAGCAAGTATTAGAATAGCGTATACGGAACAGTTTTGCGTGTGCAAAGAAATGGCAACGCCGCCATGCGCCAGTTTTACGTACGGAATGTTTTTGCCCACGGCATTCTAGAAGCTGCCGAGAATCATCGTGATTAAGTTATCACACGGTACACAGCGTCGCTGAGTAATGACCTCAACTGTAGTCGCCGATATGGCGACAACGGCAAGGCGTCTTTCTGAAACACGCGGCCTCCGGAACAAGCCTTCCGTCGTGCTTTGGCCGCGCATGCGCGCTCGATGCTTACGGGACGCCGAAAGCATCATCGAAGGTAGGAAGCTCTCGCTGGAGGCGGGACAACATAAGCATCCCGCCAGCCGTTCTCATTCTGGGAGGTGACTGTATGGATAACACTTCGAAGGGGCAAATGAACACCGACTTCGTTTTTCCTCTCTCGGCGTCTGTCCCGTGTCCCTTTTTACTTCCTATTGTGTGTCTGGAACAATGTAAACGAGAAACTGCGCCAAGTACGCGCTGTCAGAGCGGTCTCGGGAAGCGCAGGATTCCAAAGTATGCGTCGAAACCTTTAACTGCGTCAAAAAAACGCTTTCCGTTGTTTTTTTATTTTTATTTTTATTCGAACGTTGTTGTTTGACGTTAGGCTACATGTGGCTTGCCGCGCGCGCAGGGCAGATGACGTCAAACTGAAATTCCTTTCGCGTACACCGGAAACGAATAGGTCCTAGCTCCACTTTCAGGTGAAATCAACTTTGTAAAAAAAAGAGAAAAAAAGTGAAATGTCGAAAGAATCGCGTAACGTTGCGTGTCCTTCTCTGATTCCGAGAAACAAAAGCGCGTATTGTCTTCATGAGAAAACATCAGGGATTCGACTCTGCGGCACATGTGGGGGACCATCAGCTGTTTGTCTTACCATCTCGATAAATAACCCGAGACTGGGGCCAAAACTTAGAAACAACAATCGCGGAAGAGGAAGAAAAAATTGTCAGGAAGGCGAAGTCTCAAACTCAGCTTAAAGTTTATTCAGTAAACCTCCCTTATTGTACATCCTACACTCGAGGTCACGTTTTCCACACAAGAGGTCAAATCATTCACTCAGCACAAACCCAGAACACTTCGATCTTACACTTACCCCTTCTTTTCTGATCAAATGGAGTTTTCGCACGTCTTTCTGCAACTCCGCTTCCTTTTTGTTTTTCAAAAGAAAACAAAAAAAAAACAATGCAGACTTTTTCAGTATTACCTAGGAATACCACACGTCAAATATTACGATCTGGTTACGTCTAAATGTTTCTTAAATGGTGTGGCAAACTTTGCATAGCGCCAAGTTGCCGAAATCGGCTGACTCGAGCGGGCGAATTCGGGCGCAGCCAACAGCGCAGTCAAGGCTATGGTGTGAGTGTAGCCAACATTGAGCTAGACGTCATCACCATTGCGCGTTTTTGCTTGCTTTTACTTCTCCGGTCAAGCGTCACGGATGACGTCAGCAGCGTTTCTTCTCAGCGCTCAGCGGTGTCCACGTGATCGGCGTAACGCGCATGCGCAGCGCGAAGCCGTCCGGCAGCCGCCCCGCCGTCACCGCCGTCTCCCGCGTCACAACCGCGGTGGTCGTCTCACCGTTTGTGATTCTTGTCTCTCGGAGTTTCGTTCACACTACGGACACTACGAGCACAGACTTATCCGCAGTTTCGCATACGTCGTCGAATGTCGTAGACATCAGAACGTGGTGAAAAGGGTGCGGTGCAGACGATACTTGCGCCTGGCACACGCCGGCCCCAATCCCGCCCGTCGTCGCGCAGAGAATCATGGGACATCTCGTACCACGTGATAGCCACGTTCCTGGCGACCCGAGGCCAATGTTGCCGGACCGGTTTTGATTTCTTCTCGTGTTTAAAATTAGATTTAACAATGTAGATCCTATTTTGCGCGAAGCAAACGACGTAGTGTCTTTTACTAGTGCGTTTTAAGGAGGAATCACTCATTATCCCGCCGAATTGAGCGGAGTTTTCCGTTGAGTTTGACTGAGTGCGAGGGTTGCTATGGTAACATCTGCGTCGGCCCCAACAAAATGGGGTAAAAACCGGTTTTGTTGGTGCCGACGCAGCAGTCGGCATAGCAACCCTGGCACTCGGTCGCACTCAACGCAAGTGTAGTAAACGCCCTTTACAAAGACAAACTGGTACGCCCTCCGCGAAACAGATGAGTCATTGACCTTCAGTTTTGTACTTCCTCCTTTCCAATGTCTTGTGTTCTTTTCTGAATTGAAGTAACGCGCTCAACGTCAACATGCTATTGTCAAAGGCTGAAGAATGCTCATGCTTGATGCGCAGCATATACTCGGCTCTGAGGCTATCGCTGATGATCCAGAAAAATTTGATGCAGATGTCGATCAGTTAACAACCGTAATTTTTTTTTTGAAGTATAGTTATTCTCGGCTTATTGTGTGCTAATACTTTGTGTTAACAAGGGGAGATAATCGAATTGGCGAGATCCGAGACGACTGCCTTAGATCTGGGATATTTCGCTGAGAAAATGTATCAGCGCGAAAGGCGATATTGTTTCCTTACATGCTCACCAGCTTTTATATATATATATATATATATATATATATATATATATATATATATATATATATATATATATATATATATATATATATATATATATATATATATATATATATAGGTGTCGCAAGCGCCCGCAATTTCAAATTCGGTTTGATAAATATTAGGTTTCGGTGAACGTAGGCTCGAAATTTTGAGCACGTCACGTGCTCAAAATTTCGCATTTTCAGAACCATATAGCGTCACGTTTACACGCACTGTTCAAAGCTTCTCGTGCGATGCGTTGATTATTTAGGTGGGTCGAAAAATCGCGGGTTTCATTTTCTTAATCGGACCCGCTACTTTAAAAAACACTTCCTAAAAGATTCGAACTTGTTCGTGTAGAAGTCCGGCAACGCTGTTCATAAGTCGAACTTTGACTAATTTCCTTTTTTCTTTTCTAACATTACGAAGGTTTGTTGAACCAGTCGAACTTCAAGTTGCGACCAATGTTCGCGACAGCCCTAGCTCAAAGCCTTCCGAAACTACTGTCGACGTCGCTGGGTAACCGGTCAGAAGCTCACTGGACAAAAGCTCACCTACTTTTTGGCGAACCCGCACAAAAGCTCGCTAATGTTTTAGCAAACCCAAACAGAAGCTTACTTTTTTTTTTTTGATAAGCCGGATGAAGTTTATTTGGGGTAAAATGAGCTTGGTTAAACTGTGGACTAAATGCGGTCACGTCAACAGCCCTCCGAAAATTATATTCTTTGAACCAAAAAAACCAAGGTCAAACTTTTAGAAGTTCAGATTTCTCCTACGGGTGGACCACACAGGAAGACCGTACTTCGACGACGACCGGAATTTACTCCTTAAATCTGGAATGTGTACGAAGCCACGCTAAGCGACGAGGACAGGACCAATAACTATAGTGTGAAGGCTGAAATAACGGGTCCCACAACCTTGTGGAACAGGACGTACCATCCAAGTGTTAAGCCCGGTTCACACAGTTGCGTTTTGACTGCGTTGCGGCAGCGGGAAACCAGGACATCCCTGCTGCTTATATCGCGTGTCAAGATGATTCCTTGAATTGGATTCCACGCTTCATACGAAGGAAAGAAGTGCCGGTGACTCGCTTTCGGTTCTCGACGCAACGCAGTCAAACGCACTCAAACGCAAGTGTCTGAACCGGCCTTTAGAGCTTCGACATAGAGAACGGGAACCGGTGAAGGTTTAAATGAAGCGTCACGAGCGATGGCTCGTGCCTAGGTTTAGTCGTCTTCTTTTGCGACGGCGCTAACACAAGTGTCTGGAGTCTGATCGAATCTCTTCAAAGGGATCAGGCATTGGTCACGATAGCTTTGCTGCAAGCACGCCAAGGTGAAATCCTGTGGAAGAGGGTTCAGAGGGCAACGAAGCGTCTTCTGAACCGCCTAAGGAAGTTCTGTGTCGTCTATGAGCTTCGCAGAGAATTGCCGAAACTGCTGTAGGTAGTGGGAGGCTGTATTCGCCTTCAAAGATTTTAGCAGTCAACATTCACAAGAAACAAACCTTGCGCGAGCCATACTTTCTTTTCATAGAAAGCGCCGAATAATTTGTCTTAAGGTAGCGAATTGGGCGAGTTTGTAAACGTTATACATGATCAAAACAGAAGACGAAGTAAAGAAACATACACGACAGGACGAAGGTATCACGACAGGACAAAGTTGTCATGTTTATTTTAACTCATGTAGAAAAGCGAACAATTTTATCCGGGTGGGCTTTTGTCCGAGTTCTCTAGTAAGAGCGGAAAGCTTTTGTTTGGGTCTGTAAAAAATCCGGTGAGCTTTTTGTCGGGTGAGCTTCTATCCGGTGAGCATCTGTCCTAGATTCACGTCGCTAACCCCGACCCCTTCAAGTCGGAAACGCCGTCTTGCGCAAGCCTCAACCTCGACAGCCGTAATAAGAGCGCGTTGTTCTTGCTGCCGCGCCTTCGTGAAGTCACATGCTCGCCAGATCATGCACCCACCACCACTTGGACTCCGGATCCAACCCTCGACGGTGACGTCCCCAGGATGCGGTTTGGACGTAGCAACGCCGGGTCGATCGGCGTGCAGCAAACAGTGGCGGCGCACCCCATCCAGGCTTCCTCGATGAGCTTTCCCCATCCCGAAACCCCCTGAGAGCTATATCCGTTGCTGTGTCACGCTCATGCAGAGACAGCGGACTGGACGATCGGACTAGAACCCTACGCGTCATAGTAATGTCACATTGCCGCCGACCGCGATCCTGGCGGTGTCACAGCAGCGGTGCTCGGAAGTGTCAGACGCCTGTTCTGCTGCAGGTCGTTCTCCGGCTCAACTATATCCATGGAAGCTTCGACAGCCTGGAGTCGACACCCCGTGACGACAGCGACACTCGCGTTCGCTCCTTCTTTTGGCCCGGGACTGCTAACAACAACCACCAGGATCGCGACGTCCGACGGCATGGCGGGCAGTCTTTCGTGACGTCATATGTCGCCACTTCGGAACCACTTTGGACGTACGGGCGAAGCAGGACGCTAAACGCACCAGTCGAGGAGTCAGGTTTCCGGCCACCGTAGCTCGGCGACATCCCCCGGCAGACGTCTGCCTGTCACGAAGCGTTAAATTGAAGTCGGGCACTAATGAGGATCGTCGACATCACGGTCGCAATAACCTTGGGAGTGTCTCTCTCTTCACTCTATGTCTCATCTTGCATCTCTCACTTTCTCTCCTCTACGGATGAAGTGGACCGAGACGGGCGCGAACACACACACTTCCGTTCTTGCACGCTCTTGGGCTGCGTTGTCATTAGCCATACAAAAACTGTCTGCAGACATGTTGGAAACCTAGACATAGGGATGACTAGCCCTTTTGAAGCAAACGGGGTTCGAACATAATTCTGCCATTGTGTCTGGAGTGAAAACTTCGCGTCTTTTGTACGATGTATGAATCAATGTGACTGAGACTTTAGGAAACGCGGTCTTGCGGCTGTTGCTTGCCATCCGCCTCAAACTGCCTCGTTCCCTATTTTTTTTTCTTTGTTGCTCGAATGAAACTTTCACGCTTCCCACGTGATTGTTTGCGCTCGAGTACATATATAGGCAAAGAGGCGAGCGAAGACTATCTGAATGCACCGGTCTCAGCGTCGCGATAGAGTATATCATTGCCGAACACCGTCCTGTCGCCAGGAAGTGTTTTTTGTTTTGTTTTTCCCCCTTATCATCGCTCTTTGCACGTCCGTTATGAACGGGGGTGTTCGTATATCACTCACGCGGGCGGGACCTGACAAAGAAGGACCGTTGTGGATTTAGGATAATCGAGATTAAGAGGACGGCGGTTATGAAAGAAGACTACGAAGGCGAGATGATGTACGTGTCTCGAATGGACGCTACATTGCTAAGAGAGCATTTCTCGTGGAGAAGGTTGTGCGAGCTTTGCGGAGAAGCGCTGGGGTGGTGCTGACGTCAAAACGCCGAGCTCTGATTGGCTCTGATTGGCTCTGATTGGAAGGATAGTGACCTCGAAGCAAGCTCCCTGAGGTCTACCCACTGTCCTTCTCATGGGAGCCGATCAGAGCTCGACGTTCTGACGTCACTGCAAGCCCTGCGCAAAAAGCAGGCATCCTGCCACCGGCCCCAGCTGCCTTCGACGACGCTTCGACGTCTTGGGAGCCTCGAGCGTGCACGCGCAGCCAAAGCACGGCGGAAGGCGACGGGCGTGCGCTGGAGGCATGGGCATTCGACAAAGGCGCCCCGCTGTTCTCATTCTCTGAGTCACTATTGGCGCCGAGTTGTTACGGTGGCGCCCTCCTGTGGTTCTTCTCCGTGACCTCACGGCCAGGATTGGTCTCGCCGTGACGTCACGAGTTGTGACCCTGGCTACTCATTCATCAGTTGTGACGACAAGTTTGATGGTGTATTTAGAAAAAAAAACGGTGCAAGTCGTGCTACTAGAAATTGTGGGAGAGGAGGAGGCGAGAGCGCGCGGTGGCTTCAGAAAGCAGAGCTCTGGTTGGAATGATTGTGTGGTAAACCATAGCCTCCCTATGCTGACAAAGCTGGCAGATCACCACAAGAAGCGGCCGCCGAAATGGAAAAGATGGAGCGGCGGACAACGGATGAGAGGAGAGCCACGTGACTGGCGTCCCGCTGCGGCGAGACGCCGAAACACACTCCTCCCGAGCGAACATGTGTGTTTCGGGTCCTCGCCGCTGCAAAAGCTGTGCGCTGACGACCAGGTTCCCCGAGAAATGCTCTGTGCTACCAGATCCTCGCGCTCCAAATCTGCGCACCGTGCACTCTATGGCTCCGTCGTCGAACTGCCAGGCTTTGTGAGTATAGAGGAGGCTATGGGTAAACACAAAACTAGCTGCCTTTGTCTCTGCTCAGTGTTAGAACGCGATCGATGGCCAATTGCCTATGCCCGTGGTTTGACCAATCGTGGAAAGCCGACCGCATGACGCTTTTGGTCGCGCATGTCGCCACTAAAGCGCCGTTCACACACTTGCAACCGAGTAGGACCGAGAGAGACAGGACCGGTTTCTGAGCCTCTTGCGACGGCGTAGGAGCTGTTCCGCAGCAGCGCATCCGGTCCTCCGCCGTCGTAAGAGGCTTAAAAGTCAGTCTTGTCCCTCTCGGTCCTACTCGATTGGAAGTGTGTGAATGGCGCTTAATCGTTTTCAGGAAATAAAAAAAGGACTAGTCATCCCTTATTTTAATCGGATCAGGATGGCGTGCCATATGCTGCCGTCATGCATGGTGGCGGGCGACGACGCTCGTAAGAATCCTTTGGCGTGTTGCGCACTCGTGGCAACTGAAGTGCAACGCACTTTGGATTCGTCTTCGCAACATGTGGTGACAGCTGTTCGAAGGCTTCACGAGGCGCTGACGTGCTGAACGCCGCCTTCATTGCCGCACTCTTTCTTAACTCGATTTCGATCAAGACTCGCTTCGAGTGTGCGCAGTCCACTCATGTGAAACTGCACACGCCGTCCCGTTACGCGAGCGACGTGCAATAACGGCCAATGTGTTGCCACATAACGTGTGTGTAGATTTTTAATCGACTCCGACGACTAACTATTACGGTGAGTAATGCTACTAATGAGCGTGAAATAAACATTGAAGCAAAGAGGTTTCGTGCGGAGTTTGAGGTTTTCGCAGTTCCATCGCAGCTGACAGTTTTTTAAGGAACGCAGGGTTATTGTGTTCACGCTCCTGATTGGTTGCTCGGCACTCTTGTCGGCTAATGCCGCAATTTAATTGCCTGCGGATCGATGAATGAGATTCTCGGGACTCAACCACGCCCTCCGTTTCTTAAGTTGGCTGCCACTATATAATTATACGTAAGTATCCTATCCCTGCGTCTGTGTCTGTCTCTATGTGCAGTATAGGAATGAGCGCGTCTTGCGGACGCGCGCGCCAGAACGCCACTCACTCAAAGCTATCTTTCATCCTAAGGTTTTGTCTAACCGAATACATGGCTTGCCCGTGACGTCATCGCGCCATGCTGGTGGGCCATTATTGCCTGTTCTCGCCGATAGAGACCAATTTGGTGGCGCCAAATGCACGTTGCTGAAGGTATGCGCCCTGCAGCAAGACCGCTGCAGACTGGCCGCTGATCATGGCGTCAGTGCCACCCATGTACGCGACGAACGCAGAGAGTGCAACGTGTCTGGCGGTTCGTCGGCCGGCTTCCGTTTTCACGAACTGCTACACTTTTCTCCCCGCCCTCGATTACGGCCCCGGTGAAACTCCGGATGATGCGGATCTCGGTTTTATGGCGCGTTGACTCAACGCGCCATCTTCCTCTGCTCGTACATTTCTTACACGTCCGTGTTGTGTGTCTGTGTGCGTCTTTTTTTTTGGGGGGCTTCGTGCGTTTTGGTGGCTGTCGTAAACAGGCATCAGTAGCGCTGTGTTGGTGGCAGCTCAGTATAGACACATAAAAGACCACGTCTCTAATCCTAAATTTCTGAATTCGTATTTCTCTTTTTCACGCGCCATTTGTTGCGTTTGTCTCCGCGATTCGAAGCTGGTGTCTTTCCAGTTGTCTGTTCTTTACTTAGACCCAGCTTTTTCCACGCTTACGTTTGGTATAAGTTATCAAGCAGTTTTTTTAATATCATTTTCTTGTTTTTTTATGCTTGTTTATCATTTCGACGACTTTCTCGTTGGCTTTTGACTTGAGCATGGTCCTTGTCTTTGTCCGTGTTTCACTTCGGCCACTTTTGCGTTGGCTTTGACTTCAGCAAGCTCTTCGACTTTGTTTCTTTTTGAGTTCGACCACTTTCTCGTTGACTTTGACTTCAGCGTGGTTTCTGTCTTTCTCTGCGTCTCTCAGTTCCATCACTTTTGCGTTTGCTTAAAGTTTAGCATGATCTTTGAGTTTGTTTTACAGTTTAACCACTTTCTCGTTGGTTTTGACTTCAGCATGGTTTTTGTCTTTGTCTTATGTTTACTTGGATCGCCCTCTCGTTGGCTTCGACTTCAGGGGGATATCTCGCTTTGGCTTAGGGACGTGACTTGTCCACCGTTACTTCCGGGCTGACTCAGTCTATGCAACCTTGTAGTTATATGGCCTTTGGCTTTGTCTCCGACTTGGTTGTTGACTCGTCATCCCTATCGCGACGACCTCGTTTCGCTTTCCAACTTAGTATTGTCCCTACATTATATTCTGAATATTTATGACATCTTTGGATTTCGGCCTTCATTTTGCTACTGTCTTTGCCCAGTTCATTTTTTATCTCTTTCTGACGCCCCTTTTAATTTTTCGACAGTTGTAAAAAAATAAAAAAAGTATTATCTACTCAACTTTATATTTCCTGAAAGCTTTAGTCGTAATCTCAAGCTTCGCCTTCAAAAGTACACTTTCGTCTATATTCTACGTTATCTACAACTGCCCGCGTCACAGAGTAGAATTCGAGCCAGGTGTCGTTGTACCGTTGGCTCCGACACCGCCTGCTTCAGCCCCGGATTGTCTTCGGCTTTGACTTCGTCTTTGCGTGTGACCTCTACGCGACATTTTTGCGCAGTTTTCCAGCCATTCACCACGTTTCGTATACGAAACCAAAATCGACGGCTGACTCATCTGAACTTGGGTCTTCTTCGTCCACGTCCTTTCACTCTTTCTCGGTATATCTGTCTTCGACTTTGCTTCTGTCTTCGACCTCGACAACTTTCCCGGCGTGTGTTTGTGTCCGTCGTCAAGTCAGTTTGGGTGTTTTTGCAATCCGCATCCTGACAACGGGCAACCAGTGTTCGCTACCCTCTCCCAAACGATCGGTTAATGGCTCTCTCTCTCTCTCTCTCTCTTAGTTTTTCTTGGTCTTTTGTTTCCCCATTCCTGTTGTGTTCCCGAAGAAAAACATTAACCCCCGGGGTTCCGTTTATTTTAGAGGCCCCCAAAAAACAAACCTCGGCGCTCATTTGGGCGTGTGGTCCGTGTACCCAGTGCCACCTAAACGACAAGGCCGGCTCGGATGACGTCATCGTTACTGGATCCCTCCTACAGGCCCCAAGCGACAAATGCGCTGAAGCTCGACGACAGAAGCGCCGCGGAGCGGCACACACGTCCGTCTTGCCGCCGCTGCATGTCAGCGTCTCACTCGCTGCAGTGTCTTGGGGTGTGTCCCTCATCGTCTTCATTTCCCTCATCCTTTCGTGCTTTTTCTCCTTTCCAAATCTACAAAATGTACAAAAGTGCAGACCGATGGTCAGTTTCAAATAGATGCAAAAAAATTAAGACAGGCTCGGCTAATCTCGTTCATCTATACACGTTTTGCAAGTCCGGTCTCAGGGCGCCGCCATCTTGTTGTTGGGGTGCGCTCGCACGCGGCCATAATCCGATTACGACGCCTTAGCGAGGCTTCGTAATCGGATTATGACGCGTCCAAGCGCACCCCAACCAAGCAAGATGGCTGTGCCCTGAGGCCGGACTCGCAAACGTGTGACGGAACTTCGGAATGTGTCGGTTTAAACTAATAATTATTCTACGTGATACCTCAAGTACGGGCTCCTATACTACGCAGAATGCGCCCTTCAACGATAGCGTCGACGTTACTTCGGTTAAAGATTTGCCTAATCAGTGAAATAAGAAATGAATCGAGGAATTACTAAAAGCAGTTTATTTTGTTATATATTCCACGTGGATTTTTGATGACGTTGGAGTTCTTAATTTGACTTCGTACATCTGAAACTACGAGGGAGCAAGAGGCAGCGTAAAACTGTTAATGGACTTTATTTTTTTTTTCTGTCTTAATTCCCCCATTGAAAAACGAAAAACGTCAATTTAACATAGCAGAAAATAAAAAAAAAAAAAAACTTTTTTTTCTTTCTTTATTTTTTGCTATGTTAAATTGACGTTCCAATTCAGGTTTTCTTTCTTGTTCACTCTGTTAGCGCATCGCGAATACACCGGAAGGCTGTCGCTTTACGCCGTCTCTGTTTTTGGCCCAGGTCATAATTTTACGGATTTCGTGTTTTCACGGGATCTTCCTTTCCGTGTGCTGTACGGGAAAGTGGACGTACCGGATTTTTTTAGAGCGTGCGCAGTGTTGGCGGTAACGCGTCACAGAAACGGCGTTACCGTAACGCGTTACTTTTTTTAGTAACGATAGTAACCTAACCGTTACATTTTCAAAACGGCAACGGGTAACGTACTTACGTCACTTATTTCGAGTAGCGGGCAAAAAGAGTTACGTTACTCGATCGTTGCATCTTTTTCCCCAAGACCTGAAAAAAATGTACACTTCAACTTTTTGTCCTGTTTCTGTACTTGGTCTATGTAGACACACCCGACGCTACGAGCTGATGGCACCAACCGGACAGCGTCAAAAGGGCGCCATCATGGTGTCCGTCGTGTCCCTCTACGTGTTCTTTCATCGCTGAACAAATCATAAACAAAAGGTTCAGTGAGTTGCGCTTTTTAGGCGTCCTGGTTGGTCCCAGTTAGTTCGTAGCGTCGGCTGCGTATGGACTTAACGCTGAAACGAAGTATGAGACCAACACACTGTTTCCAAACAAGC